>JABUQX010110863.1:2500-5000 GCA_015478945.1 Trachelipus rathkii
TGTATCATAACTGAACTTACAATATATTCACTCGCGATTACAGATTTCAAAAGATTTGAGGTTTTTGAAGAAGGTTCAAAATCATAAAATCATGATCAATCTCAAACTTTTTTAATATTTCAGCTCTTGCATTAAAAACTTCTCTAGATAATAACTTTCTACCCACATCATTTCTCTCATACTTGTAAGTTTTATAAATTTGGTATCTTTGAAAATCTTTCCAATTTTTTCTTTTGAAATATTTTCAACCTTCGAAAACTAAAATAGTTCATAGTTTCTTTCAATGTTCCAATAAAGTTTTAATGTGTTGTACACCACATGAATGTGAACAGATATGAACATTCAATACCGCTGGATATTTTCGAAATCTTACACACCTCTAAACCTATTCTTTATTTCTGTTGAACCTTCATGTCGATATCAAATCAAAAAATCACTATTTATTTTAATGTTCGTACTACTGACTCCTTGAGATTTCCTTTCGTGCTTTGTGAGGTGGTACTAAGCCAGTAGCTCTTCATGAACCACAAATTTCATTTCCTGCATACATTTCTATTAGATTGGCGTGTTAGGTATGAGAAGAATTGATAAAATAAGGAATGAACGTTTTAGAGTTGTTTGGTGTGAAGAAAGGAATAAATAAGAAAATAGTATATTAAGACGGTTTGGTCATGTGGAAAGGATGGACGATAGTTGGTTGGTTAAGTGGATGTATAGTGGTGAGTGTGTTGGGAGCGGAATATAGGAAGCTGGAGAGAAAAAAGTGGATTGATCATTATAGGGAGCTACCTGGAGGAAAAATGTGAGTTCGGCAGAGGCGAGAAAAGGTGCATAATAGGAGTGAATAGCGGGGTTTTTGTGAGGAGGTATGGTTGTGGCCCACCTGGGGCAAGGGATGAACCCTATATTGAATAGATGCCATAGTGAGGTTCGTCGCGGTCTCGTGAAGCTCTAGGGTGGATTTTTGACTTTACTGATGTCAATCACCACTCACGGGCAGAGCCCTATTTAAGGAGGGAGTGTTGCACACCTCAGATATTCATCAACTAACGTAAACTACGCAGATGAGCACAGACGCATGTCTTAAAGTGAAAGAGATTAAAATCAACAGGAAACACAGAGATTAAAAAAGGAATTCCACAGAACAGGGATGGCAGGAAGAAGAAGGAAGCACCGCAGCGAACAAGCCTGGAGTTACCAATATCAACACAAAACTCATGCCCTGACACAGCACCCCTTGTGCTACGAGGGCGTAGTAAAGGTGGTGGAACGCGAGTGATAAACTCCCTCGAGCACCTGTCGCTGTGGTACCTATAGAAAAGAGATAAAGCACCAACACCACGCCGCAAAGATAGAGGGTCAAATGAACTGAAAAGTGCAGAAGAGTTTATAGGCCTTTTGGCCTTTGACCCGACCCTATCCGAAAGCCGGGTGAAACCAAAGCCCCCCCCCAGATATGAGAGCAGTACTCCATACAAGGGCGGATGAGACCCTTATATAGCTGGAGCAACTGAGAAGAGGAAAAAAATATCGCAGCCTAAACAAAACTCACAGTTTCTTTGAGACCACCCTGGCAACCGTTGTGATGTGAGGTTTCCAAGACATTTTTTTGTTTATGTTAAGGCCAGGATGTTTATATTGGTCAACAGGAGAGATGATAGAACCGTCAGAGATAGGAAAGTTAGAAGGTGTCTTAGAGAGGAAGATTTGTAGAAGTTGGGCTTTTAAAGAATTGAATTTCACAAAAGTTGAGACTGACCCCACGGAACTTCTATCAAATCAACGAGAATAGAATCAGGAAAGATTAAGACAGGCAATTCTAGAAGTAAAAAGAGAACCAAGTGAATGAGTTGAAGAATGAAGGGTTGAGTCATCGGCATACGAGTGAGTAAATAGAGTTAGATGTGCAGGTGAGAAGATCATTCATGGAAAGTATAAATAAAGTAGGAGATAAGACAAAACCCTGAGAAACACCACTATTGATAGAAAAAGAAGAAGTCGCCCCATCAACAACAGCCAATATTTAGCGATTTGAGAGAAAACTAGACATAAGTAAGCAAAGAGAAGGAGGAAACCCAAAGGAGGGGAGCTTGGAAGTGTGCCATACCCGGTCAAATGCCTTGGATATGTCAAGCGCCACCACAAAAGTCTCCCCACAGTATCTAAGGGCAGAAAACCATAAATCAGTTAGATTGGAAAGTATATCGCCAGTAGACCTTCAGCGCCGAAAGTCGTACTGGCGATCGAAAAGAAGTGAGTGAGATTTCAAAGATGATCTAAAATACAAAAAGAGTTGAGAGGGCTTCAAAGATCTTAGATATAATACAAGTGAAAGAGCTATAGGACGATAGTTAGAGGATCCAGGCAGCTGCAGCACTTTTTACCGGAACAGTTTATACGTGTGCTTGCCTTGCCTCAACACTGAGGGGAAAGTATTAGTATTGAGACATAGAGAATATAGTTGAACGAGGAGCGGGGTCAAGGAAGCACACTCCCTCAA
>JABUQX010110863.1:20000-31045 GCA_015478945.1 Trachelipus rathkii
ATATTCCGGTATACTATATATATTATATATTATATTATATCATATAATGAGTATTATAATATACATATAATATATATGACCTATATTAACATGTTGTTATAGATATAAAGAGTACAAATTTATACACCGTCTACTGTAATCAATAGTAGTATATATTTATAAATATATGAGTAATATTAGTGGAATATATATATAGATATAAGTATATTATTATATAATATATTATATATATATAATATAGATAATAAACATATATACCTCACATATATAGGATATATTTACCCATATATTATATATTAAAGTATATATATGACTGGATCTCAATTCAGCCATTTGTTTTTTTTCCGTACCCAGCTGATAGGCGCGTGTACGATAAGTATTTTGAATACAATCTTTTTAATATCTTGGCACATAGCGTTAACGGTATCTCCATTGGTCACGTTCAAACCCCATTCCCGTTTGTTGTTAGGATTCTGCTTCTGGTTGTAAACACAGCGGTGAGCGCTAAAATGTTTGAACGCAGTGTGGTGATGCAAACAATTTCATCACTTAATATGTGTATATATTAATCATATTCCTATGGTAATCTATACCAAATTTCAATAGAGGAGTGATTGTGTCAGATGAGATGACTATTAAAGGTAGGAGAGTTGGTAGTCCTTTTCATTATGTGTAATTTTTTGGGAAAATAGATATTGTCAAGAGCACAGAAAAATCCGAAAGTCCGCAGAAAATTCGATTCGTTAAAAAAATCGCAGAGAAATTTCCATTTTCGTCGGGTGTATTGATTTAAAAAGGAAGCGGAAATAATTACTAAACGATTAGTAAAATTTTGTGTGCCTGAAACATACTAAGATGTATGGTTATAACCTTAAATCTCATTTGAAGTTGGTAATAATTTTTAAAAAAAATTTAACACAGGGGTGTCCAAAATCAATGTTTTTTGCGGGATGAAGATAGTCTGGTAACTTTGAACGCGTTAATATCCTCTGAATCTCATGGGTAAGTGCTAAAAATCTGAAATTTTTCACCACATTATACTATCTACCATAGGAGTTTCTTCAGCTCTGTTAGATAGTTAGACTTATTGGATAATATGCTGCTTGTGTTTAAGAAATACAATGCCTGCAAAAATGCCACAAAAACATTGATTTTACTGTTTTTAAAGTTGTGTTATGCCATAGCGATACGTTAGGCCTACTCGTAATATATTTTGTTATATATGAAAAGTGTGTAAATTATTATTATTATTATTAGAAAATTATTAAATATGTTGAGCGTTAACGTTAACCATCTTTTTTTTTTCTTTTATCCAATCTATTCGTTTCAATTTAGCGATATAAACAATGAAAATAGAAATTCCTATAATTTTGGAAGAGAAATTCTACGTTTTGGAAAATGGATCTAGATGTGCTAAAATAATAGGTGGGACTTAGACTGTGATTTTCTATCATCCTACTTAATACTCCCAATATGACATATATTAACAGTCTACTTAGACATTTAAATTCTACATCTAAACATGTAGTTTGGACTAAGGCAGGCACCTGACGTAATCAGTAGCGTTTAAACGAGGACGTGCCGTTCTCTACTCTGATCTCCGCCGCGACCGAGCCCCCACTGGACCCAGTTTTTTCCCCGATTCAAATTTTTTGAAAAACTGGGAATTCTTATTAAAAAAAAAATATCTTCTGAATAAAATAATGTATTTCGATACCTTTTATTAATTCTTTTCATGTAGCTGTGGCTATAAATTAAGGAAACCTCCAACTGTGGAAGAAATAAAAACACTATTAAGTAAAAGGATGTAAAACATTAAAATTCTCGATTATGGTATTATCCATGATTCAGTTCGAGTTATAACTGAAAAAAAAAAGAAAAAACGGGCGATCCTTTAGTGACAGCGCGACGTTCTCCCGCTCCATTTTTGACGGTACCCAACTATAATATTACTATATATTATTATATATATATATATAATATATATATACTTATATGATATATATATATAATTAGAATAATATATGTATAAATAGTATATATATAATATATATACTATAATAATCTAATATAGTCAGGATATAACTATATAATCTACATATATATATATGAAATAATTAAGATTAAGTGATATATATATATATACTAGTAGTACTATGATTAGTGGTTTTATGTGTAGGCGAAGTACTATACTACGATATATATTAATATAAGTATTAATATATTATATTAGTAAGACCCACTTACGGCTAATTAACTATATAAGTAGCGTATTGAACTACCCTATACTATAGTATTATGATGGTACGAGAAAACCATACGAATGATAAGCACGCTAGCAACGACACATATACATTTTTTTTTTAGATAAAGGAGTGCCCCGTTATACTTCGTTTCAGCTGGGTGTTCACCTTTATCTAATGAAAACACATGGTAAAGGAGCGAGCACATAATGGATAGGGACATTTTCTGGCCACTTTCTAAAGCTGAGACTTCGACAATGAGACCTGATATCTAATGTCTGCCGCTTACTTACATTAAATATATATTATTACGATCATGTAGGTTTATGCACTTCTAAATCTTTAATTATAATTACAATTAATTATAAGCCATTGTGAATAGAAGTCTGATAGTAGTATAAATTTTGGGATAACTGAAGAAGACATCATCTTGTTTCTTATGACTATCTAGTTCAAAAAAATTTCCTTATCTCCCTATTTGATTGACATCTTTCCAAACTTCCTACGTATATTCTCTGTTTCCCAGCTATTTCCGCAATATAATTATGAATCTTTCGATTTTCATACTTGTTCACCTTATTTTTCGCCCTAATCAATAAAAATTGAAAAAAAAAGAATTATTGACAAAAAATTTTTAATAATTCTCTAATAACTCCAAGATAATTAATCACTTTTTACAGGGACACTTAGAGAACGAAAGATATTGGAGGTTGAGACTGACAATGATCGATTTACTTGTAACTATAGTTAAGCCCTACGTCTAATCCGCTATCATAACTACAAACTTAAATTTCTTTTTTTTTTTCTTGGCTTTTGAACAGGCTGCGTATTGTCCTTACAAACCAGCAAATTATACCATAAGTCAATATTGCTAAAAGGTGAAGGAACATTACTCATTGGATTAAGTCGAGCTCATAATGTGTGAAAATTTCAAATTTTAGCATCTACCCTTACCACTCATGATATGCATAATAAGGTTTCACAAATGTATAGCGATCTTTCCGGAAACAATTGATTTTTGACACCCTGTATACTATAATTTTTTAAAAAGGAGTATTAAGCCAATTTGAAATAAGTTTTTGAAGTTAAAGCGACCGATTTCGGAAGCCCAGATGTCTCAAGAAGAGGTAGGTTTATGATTTCATTCTATTTATAATACATTACACATTTTACTCCCACGAAAATGGAAATTCTTCGATTTTAACACAATATTCTTCGGATTCATTTTCCCCTGTGAAATCTATTTCCCTAGAAAATAACGAAAGAAAAGGGCCAATGTACCTTAAGTAATCCCTTAACAAATCCTCTCTATGAAATTTGTATAAAATTACCAATATTCCGGGATATGAGTTAATAAATGTTAACCCTATTTAAGTGATAATATTTTCGCTCCCCTGGCAAAGATACACTTTTGGGCTCACCCCTGTACAAACCAGAGTAAATCTAGCAAAAAGAATAGGTGGTTTTTTGAACTTGCCAGGGAATAGAAATTAACGCATGCCAAAATCTATAAAAGTTTTACAAAAATTAATCGAGCGGCCCAACTTCCACTTATTTTGGTACGTGAAAAATAGGATTAGAAGCCATATATAACTATATATCTAATTAATAATATATATATCATATATATAATATAATATACTATTAATATATATATATAATATAATATATATTATATATTAATATATATACATATATACTATATTAATATATACTCATATATTATAACATAACATAACTATATATATATATATATATATATATCATATACTAATACTATACTATAATATATATATATATATATATATAATATAATAATTAACTATATATTATATATATATATATATATATATAGTACATAATAATATATATATATACTATATATATAATATTTATATAAACTCATTAATATATATATTATATACTATATATATATATTAATTTAATAATATATATAACTATAAATTATTAATATATATAAATATATATATATATATCAATATATTATATATTATATATATTATATATATACTATATTTTATATGTTACGTAAAATAGTTTTTCATTCGTCATTTCATTCATCTCTTAAGTTATTATTCATTTCTTTTTAAATGTGATAAACCACCTTATTATAGCAGAATAAAAAAAATGACTTGAGAAAGTAGTAAGAAAAATGAATGTAAATAACCTCCGCCAACAAAGGTATATTATGATATCAATGTCAGCCAATAAAATTTCTCACCATAGTAAACCTATGAATAAATTTGTTTTTAAACTTCGTGAAGAATATTTTTAATTAACACACAGCTCAATTACAATTTTTTTTTTACTACAAAATTTATTCCTTTAAACTACATTTTTTGCTGCAAAATATTTGTTTGTACCATGTTTATATATAGAATAAAGTTCTTCCAATGAACTTGAACAAGCCCAGTATAACAAATTTTATGATATAATATATATATTAAATATAATATATTATATATAATATATATATATATAAATATATAATATATATATATTAATAATATATCATATTACTTAATATAATAGATTATAATGATTAATATACATATTATAAAGTATCTATATCATAATAATAATATTAATATCATTAATATTATAGGATATATCAATATAATTATATATATATATATATATAATATCATACCCACAGTATATAACCTATATATAATATATATATCATAGAATATATATATATATATACTAATATATATAATATATATAGTATAATATATAGTACATATATACAATATATATAATATATATATTATAATATATATACATATGTATATAGTTATATAATATATACACTATATATAATATACGTTAAATATATAATATATTAATATATATATATATATATCTACTATATCGTATATATATATAATATATATATATATCAACTATTATATAACTAATATATTAATAATACTATAATATATCTATATATAATATATATAATATCTCTATATAATATACTATATATATTATAAATATTATATTTAAACTCATGGTTTTCGCTTCTGAACAAGGATAGATCACTAATTTTTTCTATTCTGAATCGGACAATATCCTGATCAAAAATGGTGTCTATCTATCCACCATCCTTCTAAAGATAACAACTTTGCCAAACAATCATTACTATATAGTCCATAAATAAAAACTTTATTTCTTTCTTTTTGCATTTTTTTTTTTTTTTTGAGGGGTATGTTAATCTTGTCCCTAATAAAATATAACTCCCACTCTACATATTCCAAAAGCTAACCATCAAGTAGCTAGGGCCATAAACCAGCAATTTTTTCTTTCGGGATTATTTTTATTAAGATGTTTCATATAGATGGATCACACGAAGTATACTGCGAAAAAGAAAATGGGGCCAATCGTGGTTTGCGAAGACAATTTTTTTTTTTTTTTGTTTTACGGCTAAAGGTAGAAGTAGTCTTTTACATTAAAACATACATTAGAAACACATGGAGGGGGCAGAGAATAAAATTAAAAAAAACAAAGCAATTAACCTCCATATCCATAAATGCAATTCGCCCTGAAGTGGGCTTAAGAGAGAGTTAGAAGAAAAGAAGGAATAACAGATGAAGCAGGGACATTGCCACAGAACAGATGTGGTGGGAAAGAAAGAGGAACCACAAAAGAGAACGTAGCCTTCGAGAGTTTCACAGTTGCTAACACAGATATATCCTGCGATACCGACAATTCTAATATTCTAGTAAAAATCAATCGAGGAAAAACAGATAAAGCGCGGGAAATTTATATCCACTTAACCAATGTACGGCTGGAAAGAAGAGGTACCACACAAGAGAGAGAGAGAGCCTGGATTCACAGTTAAGTCAAGTATTTTACTCCACACAACAAGTCATGCGACAACAAAGCACATCTAGTACAAAAACGAAAGAAAAACCAATAAAAGCAGGGAATTCCACAAGAAACAGATGTGGCTGGAAAAAAGAGATACCAAACAAGAGAGAGAGAAGCCTGAGTCACAGTAGTACCTACACCAATTATTCATGCGACACTATAAAGAACCTAGTAAAAAAGAAGACGAAAACTGATGAATGCAGGGAATTCCACAGAACAGATGTGGGGAAAGTAAAGAGTACTTGATAACACAAGTCATGATCCTTGATTTCATCAGACTGTCCACACAGTGATCTCATTAGCGACAACAAGCAACCTCTTAGTGAAAAAAAGGAAAAACCGGTGAACAGCGAGGGGAATCTCACAATAACATATATTGGGCTGGAAAGGAGAGTAATCACAAAAGTAGAAAGCCTTGAGTTCACAGTATTATACACATAATTTCCACTTAATTGGAGCGAACATCATAAAGCACCTCTACGTACTGTACCACGATTTGTAGAGCAGATTTTGGCGAATCGAGAGTTAACTCTCTCGCGCCGTTGGTCGGTTGTAAACCTACTAGTAACAGTAAGATAGAGTCAGCCAATGTTCGCATATCTGAATAGTATATATAATAACTATATCTATATATATATATTATATATAGTATATTAATAGAACTATATATAATATATATAATATGCTATATATATATATATATATATATATATATATTACACAAATATGTATAAACTATATTATGTAGTATATATATTATATATATATAATATAGTATATTAATATATAAGTATATATAATACTATATATAGTAATATTAATATGATATTAGCTATATATATATTATATAACATATATATATATATATCTAATATATATATATTACATATATATATATATATAATTATTAATATCTAGTATAAGTTGTAACTGTTTTTGAAAATTTAACGTAATTCCTCTATGATCTGCCTCAATATTATCACATCAACAAATAGCATATCGAACTTTATCTTCATCCAAATATGGTATTAGCAATTTCATTTTCCCATATAAGAAATAATAGAACAAAAAGCACTATTGGACTGCTTTTCGGAAATTACTTAACTTTCAAGTGAAGGGGACAATTAACTGTTTTGATTATACAAAGTTTACGATACTAATAATATGACAACTTCTTTCATTAGAAAAACTAACTTAAACCATTCTCCTGCTTTTAATTCATTTAATACGTTTTTTATGATGTTCTTTGCAATTTAAAACAACATTTTAAAATTTCTTCACCCAAATACAGTTATTACAAAAATCCTTGCTTATACCTATACTTTATATAGGAGCAAACGAAAAAGCATATTCAGTACAGTATTTTCGAAAAAAATCAACTAGTGTATCACGGGCACGCCGCAAATTTCTTTTTACTATTCAATATTTCTTTATAAATAATTCAGCACATATTACACTCCATTGATATCTAGTTGAATTAAATAAGCTTTTCTGTTATTGAATAATTTTATTGAAATTCTTATTTGCTAATAATAACCAGACTTTCAGTCTTCATCAAAACGGACACCATAATTTAAGAAAATCCATCTATATAAATTTATAAATAACAAAGCACACTTTCGAACATGCTACAGTTTTTAATGGAAGAAAAAAATATACCATGGTTGATGGGACTCGAATTTTTTTTCATGTTAAATATTATATATCTATATATATATTATATATACTATACAGGTTTTTTATTAAGTATAATATATATATATATATATTAAATATATATCATACTAATAATAATATATATATACTATATATATATTATATATATAAATTACATTATAATATATATATATACTATACCTATATATATAGATACTCTAACTAGAATATACACTATAAAACTATATTATATAGCAATATAATTCATATAATACTATATATATATATTGGTATCTAATTATAATAATCATATATATACAAATACTATACTATCTATATATAACATGCAACTAATGATTGATATAATATCATATATTACTACATATAAGTACCAAGCTTCAAGATCTCAAGGCAACAGCCCTGTTAATAAAGGGCAGCCCGGAAATCTATTACATCGGTATATAGTAAAAAGTTTGTTACCAGAATAAACAACTTCCGGTACCAGACTCCATTGTACAAGTAATGCTGGTGGCCAAGTTTCGATAATTACTTTGATAGTGGGCAAATTAACAGCTGCTGGGTAAACAAATGTGGCAAATATGATGTTTGAAAGTAAAATTGCGTGCTTAAAACCCTAAAGGCTGGCTAACGCCTAGCCACATTTTATTTCACTCACGCAAGTAATTATGGAGCTTGTTTGTTAAAAATGAATTATTTATTTTATTTTTCATTCATTTGTTAACCAGTAATTATAAAATAGGCTTATTCGCTTTGGCAATGGATAATTTGAGAAATATCTTTTTTTACAAATGATCTAGATACAAAGAAAAAAAGTGTTATTTGCTTAATTGAGCGAAGGAAAAATGGTTCCAAAATGCAAAAAAAATTAGAAAGTTTCTTTGCATTCATTTTTTTTGTTAAAACTCTGTGTCCCATAATTATAATCAATAGCCTACATTTTCCCCAAAACGCCCCTAGTGCATTATACCACACTATACTAGGTAACTATCAGTCATATAACACGTTATACGAAGAACAAAATCTGAAAAAGAAGAATGGCTTCAGTGTAATATGCACTAAGAAATTTTTTCGTGACATCTTAAAAGGTAATTAGTGGGTTTCTTCAAACTACCACATTACTGAAAACATTGAGGCGTTGCGTAAACGAAATAAAAATTAAACAAAAATACACACAGCCAATATTCATAACGTACTAACGTTACATCCTAGCCGCACTATAAGGATATACGTTCCCTCTGCACAACTATCGACTAATCCAAGGGCAGCGTAGATTCACCGACAATTATTATGTGTATCGCCCTCTTGAAGGTCGGGCCTAAAGAGAGTTAAGAAAAAGATAGGAGAACAAAACCGACCAGCGGCAAGGCTGGGAAATCGTAGGGAACCCAATGACGCCCAGTGAAGCTTCCTTTTGGAAAGAAAAGTTTTTACCACAGAAGAGAGAGCCTGATTCAACACGAGTAGCTCATATTTTGGTGATTTAGATGGTGAAGATGTAAAATTGGTTTCTATAAACAAAAAAGAGAAAATAAACAGATATACAGCCGGGGAATCTGCCACAATAACAGATAATGCTTGAATAGAAGTGAATACCAACACAAAGAGAGAGCCTTGATTGTACAGTATTCCCCATAAATTTCAATGCGAATACACCACAAAAGCGCCTTCTAGTACTCTCACGCTATTGGTGATGCAGATTTTGCGGCAATGCGAGGATAGAACTCCTCGCCGCACCTTGCTCGTTTGTTAATACCTAACGTACTAGTAAGAGAGATCCGAACACCAATGTCGCGATTCGCGATATTATATATATTATAATATATATAATATATATATATATATATATATATATATAATATATATAAATTTATATATATATATATATATATATATATATATATAGATACTTATATACCTATATATATACTAATATATATATATATAATATATATATACTATCTATGTATATATATATATATTATATACTCGTATATTCGCCTAGAATTTATTGTAAAGATCTTTCAATTCCAAGTTCCCCAAATACATATATCAATTCCTTCACCAACTATTGGATTACCGCACAAATCTTTCCTATAGCTAATTTATAAAAGCAAAACCACTTTGACTGGCGTTTTCAATAATCCTAACTTTACAAGTGACGGGGACAATGCTTAACTGTTTATATACAAGTTGTTAAATATCATGCACACTTCTTACTCCTTCAATTGAAATAAAATCAGACTTAGAAACGATTCCCTCCGCTTTAAATTTATTAAAAAACTTATAACCTTTTTTATGATTTCCTCTTGGCAAATGTCCACAAACAAACAGATATATCTGTTCTTGCACTCAAATTAAGCAAGCTTATACGCAAAATCCCTACTTATATACGTGTTTTTATAGATGAAGAAAAGCAAAATTTCACGTACATTTTGACAAAAAAAAATCTCTAGTCGTATCCCCTTAAACGGGAATTTTTTTTTTTTTTCTCTTATTCAGCATTCTTTATACTAAGCAACCTATCACCAATTGGTATTGTAGAGCCATTTTTCTTTTTTGTTATACAATATATTTGTAAATTAACTTTGCATAACCAAGACTTTCACCTCAACGATAATAAATTAGGCAAAAACATCCTTTATATCAATTTATAAAACAAAAAGGCCACTTTCCGAAAGTACTCTATTAGGAAGAAAATAAGCCAATTATGGAACTAATATTTTTAAATGTTCTATATATCAAGTATATATATATACCTATATATATACTACTTGTCACATGTAATATATATTATACTATATATATATATAATATATATTATAATATTATATTATATATCTATTTTAAAAATATAATATATCATATATAATATTATCTATATATAATATTATATAATAATTCATATATATTACTAATATTAATAATATATATTATAATATATATATTATATATATATATACTAGTATATATATTAACATATATATGATCAATTCATATACTATCATAAATATATATCTATATCTATATATATATAATATATTAACTACATAAATATCTATACTATATTTATATATATCTATATAATATATATAAGTATATACATATATATAGTATAGTATAATAGAATATATCACTACCTATAATACGTTAATACTAAGGTTCAACATCTCACGGCATGGCACCGATAGCCCTTTTAAAGACGGAATTCATCGACTAATAAAGGTGGACAGA
>JABUQX010110864.1:2500-7500 GCA_015478945.1 Trachelipus rathkii
TTTACTGTTTTACGTTTTAACTCATGTTTTACTGCTTAACTTTCTGCTTTCCGTTTTTAATTTTCTGTTTTCCTGTGTTGTACTTTCTGTTTTTTCTGCTTTAACTTTCTGCTTTACTATTTGGTGCAGCTTTAACTTTCTGCTTTACTGTTTTAACTTTCTGCTTTACTGCTTTAACTCATATATTTTATTAACATTATGTTTTTTATTTTGTTTTAATACTTTTTATTTATTTTTATTATTATTTTTATTTATTTTTATTATTTTTTATTATTTTTATTATTTTATTTTTATTATACTTTAGTGTTATTTACTTCATGCCTATTGTTATTATTATTTAGAACACACGCACACACACACACGCACACACACACACACACAAACACACACACACACTTTCACACTTATACACACATTCACTATGATACTTATACACACATTCACTATGACACTTACATTTATCCATAGACACTTACATTTATTTATATTTACACATGCGGGTTATCATTAATACACACACAATATCACATCTTCATTACCCTTATACACACACACATTCACTATGATACTTATACACACATTCACTATGACACTTACATTTATCCATAGACACTTACATTTACACTTACACTCACACACAGATTTACTTACACTCACACAGATTTACTTACACTCACACAGATTTACTTACACTCACACACAGATATTACACAGACAAATTTCACGATTTACACAGATGATATTGGAGCTGACACATATACACACCAGACACCACAACACCTTATAACAATTACTACATTATAGTAACGTGGAGAGTTAAACATTTTATGCTTTAATAAACACGCAAATATTTATATTAATACCAAACAGGGTCTGTGCCGTTGTGTTTTTTAAAAACTTATTAAACATCATTGTCTTGGAACGTTAAATTACTTGTTTGCCTGAGGACCATCGTTTAAAATATCTTACTGTAAATTTTATGAAATTTTATTAAAAACATATATACAGTACAAATCAAAAACAGTAGCTTTCATTATCAAGCACAATGCTTGCCTGCTGACTTGCCGTGCTTTTTACATCGTCGCACATAATAAGTAGCAAATAATCAAATGCTGGTCATAACATGTATTTATTAAATCAAGGCCCTAAGTTTTATTTGAAAATGGTCACTATTTCCACTATTATTTACATATTTCACTGATAACTAAAATATTTTCAAAGCTTGGATTAGTTTTCTTTATTATTATTATTATCTATGTACAGCTGACAACCATTCTATAGTAAACATAGTGCTGAGCAGACATAGTCTCGATTAAATGTGTTGAAATAACTTAGCTAAATTAGCACCTTTGGGTCTGGGCCTACCAGGTCAAAATATACAAACTTATCTTTTCTGCAAATGGTGACACCACAGTTAGCCTCCAAATTTAGATAAGTTTCTTAGACGGGGTTGTATTTAACTTAATACAGTCGTAAATCCCTGCAGAGAAGAATCATTGTTATTATTATTTTTAATAAATATATTTCAAACTGAAACATAGCTGTGGTGTACATTTGCAGTAAAAGCGAAATGTTTTCCTGGTTTCAGATATCGGCCTGTCGCGGCGACTGTATAAATATCGATATCTTTATCACCATCCCTTGTTAAACTTCGTATTTGAGCAGTGTAAGTTTTTAATAGTCTTTTTCGACCCAAACCGTTTTGAACAAGGCCAGCTGGCGGCGCATCGTTACTCGATAAAGCGCCCATTTTACAGTGTATAACATATTTATAATGGCCGCAGATTGAGGTCAATTGTTGGCCTCAATTAAGAACAGAGCACACCAAATAGTTCAGCCATGGCCGACCAGCAAGCCCAGTAGCAACTCTGCTGCGCGTTACCCCAAGGTGTCGCGGCGCAGATTCCGCGCGGTTCACATTTGTAGAATATCGCACACATGCAACAATAATAGTCGTTTTCGCACAGCTGAAGCAATAGTACATCACGCGGTCGTACTTCAGTAACGGCAGGTTAACATTTTTGCTTTTTGTTTTGTTAGCACTTGGGCAAAGTTGTTTAATAGCCTGTTGCCATTAGTTTGTGGCCGGACACGTCGTGCACAGCAGCCAGGCTGCACAGTGCACGCATCACGGCTCATTAAAACATTTTATTTACGCCTTATTATTGTGGTTTCTTGCGCCATTTACCATGCCTGCCGTTACGCCACATTTTGTGAACACACATGCAATACACACACATCAATAGGGACAATACAGCTGAGAGAATAATATACACTACGCACCCACCACTGATATTTTGATCCCTCAAAGTTGAGGCATCAAAAACTGATGCCTCAGCTTTTGATGCCTCAATTTTGATGTCTCAGTTTTGAGGCCTCAACTTTGATGCCTCAGTTTTTGATGCCTCAACTTTGAGGGATCAAAATATCGAGTGGGTGGGTGCGTATGTGTAAGTGTGTATGTGTGTGTGTGTGTGTGTGTGTGTGTGTGTGTGTGTGTGTGTGTGAGTGTGTGCATGTGTGTGTTCTAAATAATAATAACAATAGGCATGAAGTAAATAACAATAAATAAATAATAAAATAAAAATAAAATGTTTTAATAAATTATACGCTATATGTGTAAGTGAGTGTGTGAGTGTGTGTGTGTGTGTGTGTATACGTGTGTGTGTGTGTGTATGTGTGTTCTAAATAATAATAACAATAGGCCTGAAGTAAATAACACTAAGTATAATAATAAAATAAAAATAAAATGTTTTAATAAATTATACGTTATAGGTGTAAGTGAGTGTGCGTGTGTGTGTGCGAGGGTGTGTGTGTGTGTGTGTGTGTGTGTGTGGGTGTGTGTGTATGTGTGCGTGTGTGTATGTGTGTTCTAAATAATAATTCGCGCGGGAATATTGCGCCTGCGGGCGCACGCGGCGGGCGGGAACGCGGCGGGACGCACCAGCGGGTGCGGGGTTAGTTTGCCTTTGTAGGCTCATGCTGAGCCCTGGTGGTTAGTTTATGAACTAGTGAATTAATTATTATCTATTCTAGTGAAATTAATAATTATTCCTCAATGTAAGTATTTATTATAAATATGATATACACTTAGTAAAAATAAAACACTTTTAATACGAATCAGATAACTTGTGCACCGCTTAACAGCTAAAATGACTATGATTTTAAAATGAGTTTGGGTGTAAAAGATAATAAAACACACACCTGCTCAAATACAAGTTTAAAGAACAAAGTTAATTTTCAAAAGACGATAAAATAATTCTCGACCAATCACATACGAGGTCATATAGAGATAAGGATTACCCCGACCAATCACAAGTAAGGAAAACATTTCCTTTTACCTGCTTAAAGGATCTTACCGATCCAACATGTTTCAGTTTGAAATATATTTATAAAATAATAATAACAATGATTCTTGTCTATACGGGAATTACCTTTTGACCTGGTATTAGATTAAATTAGCCCGTTCACAAATAACTACATTAGCCTAAATTTAGGCCTAAATTTAGGCCTAACGTAGTTATTGCACCACATTTTTACAGAAAAAGGTCAGTTTGAAATATATTTTGACCTGGAATTAGGCTTAAATCGCCCCGGGTTACAAAAAGGATTATCCTAAATTTAGACCTAAAGTAGTTATTTCAACACATTTTACAGAGAGAGAGGTCAGTTTCGTATCTGTAAGCAGTGCGGGTTGTTGTGTTTTCTCGTGATGGATTGTCAATGTACATAGATAATAATAATAATAATAATAAAGAAAAACCGAATTATTTAAAAAACTTTGAAATATTTTTAGTTAACATCGAGTGAATAATATAAATAAGTGAATAATTGTTATTTTTAAATAAAAACTTAGAATGATTTTAATAAAATACATGTTATGTTAGCAGAAGAACTTATTTTGTTTTTTTATACTTATTACATGGCTAAAGATGATGTAAAGCAGTAAGTCAATAGAACAAAACGTGGAATAGCTTGGTGTAGAGGGGTGCTAGGGGCTGACCTTACTGATTTACTGATTTATTGCTTTAAGGTACGTAAAATATATGTTTTTAATAAAATTTCATAAAATTTTAGTAAAAGTTATTTTAAAACTTGATAGTTATAAAATTTATAAACAAAAAGTATTAACAGTTAATAATAAATTCTTTGTTCAAAGATAATGATTGATTTATTATAGAAGTTTTAAGAAACTTTGAAATAATTTTAGTTATATTTGAATGAGTAATATAAATGTACGTGTTTAATTAAAACATAAAATGTTTTAATAAATTATACGTTATATGTGTAAGTGAGTGTGCGGGGTGTGTGTGTGTGTGTGTGTGTGTGTGTGTGTGTGTGTGTGTGTGTGTAAATCTGTGTGCAAGTGTAAGTAAATCTGTGTGTGAGTGTAAGTAAATCTGTGTGAGTGTAAGTAAATCTGTGTGAGTGTAAGTAAATCTGTGTGTGAGTGTAAGTGTAAATGTAAGTGTCTATGGATAAATGTAAGTGTCATAGTGAATGTGTGTATAAGTATCATAGTGAATGTGTGTATAAGTGTAAGTGTGTGTGTGTGTGTGTGTGTGACCGCATGTGTATAAGTGTAAATGTAAGTGTCTATGGGTAAATGTAAGTGTCATAGTGAATGTGTGTATAAGTGTCATAGTGAATGTGTGTATATGTAAGTGTGTGTGTGTGTGTGTGTGTGTGTGTGTGTGTGTGTGTGTGTGTGTGTGTGTGTGTTCTAAATAATAACAATAGGCATGAAGTAAATAACACTAAAGTATAATAAAAATAAAATAATAAAAATAATAAAAATAATAATAAAAATAAATAAAAATAATAATAAAAATAAATAAAAAGTATTAAAACAAAATAAAAAACATAATGTTAATAAAATATATGAGTTAAAGCAGTAAAGCAGAAAGTTAAAACAGTAAAGCAGAAAGTTAAAGCAGTAAAGCAGAAAGTTAAAGCAGTAAAGCAGAAAGTTAAAGCAGTAAAACAGAAAGTTAAAGCAG
>JABUQX010110864.1:15000-25000 GCA_015478945.1 Trachelipus rathkii
TTACCTAAATATCATAATCCCCAGCAAATAATTGCAAACATAACAAAGTTTTATCCAAACATAACATAAAAATAAGTTCTTTGAATAAAATATCATAGTAAAGTGTAATAGTTTACCGAATTTAAAACAATAAATCAGTAAAATCAGTAAATCAAACCACCCATCCCCTCCCTGCCCCTCCCTCCCATCCCTTCCATGACCTTTTGATCTTTCGATCTAATGATTCAGGTCACATATTGAGTATCATTTCGGATAAACATAGTACAAAAATAAGTTCTTTATATACTAACCAACGAATATATGCTAACGTAACATTGTTTTCACATTAATAAAGCTAACATAGCATGACCAGAACTAAGAATATAATGTACAATGACAAAACCTAACACACCTTATGCTCGAATAAACTACTAACATTAACAAAGTTCCATACTTAACAACAGTAAAGTACCTAGCACAGCGTACAAAACGTAACCTATTCACACTTTTTCAAGCATATCTCTAACATATCAATGTTAATTTTACATTAACACTATTGATTTACGTCGCATTTCGAGTATCATTTCGAATAAACATAGCACAAAATGAGTTCTTTATATACTAACCAGCGAATATATGCTAACATAACAATGTTTTCACATTAATAAAGCTAACATAGCATCATATGAACTAAGAAAATAATGTACAAAGACAAACTTATCACAACTTACGCACTAATAAGCAGTTAACATTAACAAAGTTCCACACTTAAAGCCAGTAAAGTAACTAGCATTGCATACAAAACGTAACCTATTCATACTTTTTTCCAAGCATATCTCTAACAAATTAACGTTAATTTTACATTGACACAGTAATATTTAACAAAAATTTATCATAACCTTGTCTAATTATCATACAGACCAACGAATAACTGTAAACATAACAAAGTTTTATCCAAACATAACATAAAAATAAGTTCTTTGAATAAAATATCATAGTAAATTGTAATAGTTTACTGATTTTAAAGCAGTAAATCAGTAAATCAGACCACCAACCCCTCCCCACCCCTCCCTCCATGACCTTTTGATCTATTGATCTATTGGTTCATGTCATATTTCGAGTATCATTTCGGCTAAACATAACACAAAATAAGTTTTTTTATATACTAACCATCGAATATATGCTAACGTAACAAAGTTTTTACATTAATAAAGCTAACATAACATAACCTGAACTAAGAATATAATGTACAACGACAAACCTAACACACCATACGTACGAATAAACTACTAACATTAACAAACTTCAGCACTTAACAACAGTAAAGTACCTAACACTTCGTACAAAGCGTAACCTATTCCCACTTTTTTCAAGCATATCTCTAACATATCAATGTTAATTTTACATTAACATCGTAATATTTAACAAAAATTTAGCATAACCCTGTCTAATCATCATACTGACAACGAATATAATGCTAACGTGCCGAATTTTTTACATCAACTTCGTAATATTTAACAAATATTCATCATACCCTCGTCTAAATATCATAATCCCCAACGAATAATTGCAATCACAACGAAGTTTTAACCAAACATAACATAAAAATAACAAAATTTTATCCAAAAATATAAAAATAAGTTCTCTGAATAAAATATCACAGTAAAGCGTGATAGTTTACTGATTTTAAAGCAGTAATCAGTAAATCGAACCATCCATCCCAGTAGTCCCCTACCCACCCATCCGCCTATGATCTATTGAACTATTGATCCAAGTCATATTTCGAGTATCATTTTGGATACACATAACATAAAAATAAGTTCTTTATATACAGACCTACGAATATATGCTTACGCAACAAAGTTTTAGCATCAATAAAGTTAACATATCATAATCTGAACTAAGAATATAATGCACAAATGCAAACCTAACATACTTCGTATGAATAAACCGCTAACATCCTGAAAATTCCCTACTTATCAAAGGTAAAGTAGCTAACAGGTCATACAATACTCGATATGTTCCCACTTTTCCCGCATATCAGCAACAGGTAAAGACGTATTATCTAACAAAATCCCTTAAAAAGTGACCAATCTATCAAAGATACCAGCATCTTGAACTATGAATTGACACTATCTTCATCAAAGTGTCACTCGTCTCGAGTATAACATCATTTGAACTACGAATAAACGTAGACATTAGCAAAATTCTCGGGCAAACCTAACATTACTCAACAAAAACTTAACCTAGGCTCACGTTTATAACACATCATCGTCAGTTAACACAGTAATATCTTACAAAACTCATCATTTCTCTAACAAATCAGTGTTAATTTCATACAGTCATAGTAATATTTAACATAACGTACCTAACTTACGAATAAACAGCTTTCATTAACTAAGAGTATCTAAAGCAACACATCACCTCCCGAGAGAAAACCCAAGGGGATGCGCCCCTTGAAAGGGTGTGAATCCTGAGAGGGTGGATCACCCCGAAGGGGTGTAAGCGGGTTTTGGGCCTCAGCCCAAAGGGCTGAGGCCTTACCCCTCCTTCGGAGGGGTAATACCCGCTTACACATGATGCTAAGTAAGCTTTATTGATGTGGAAACTTTGTTACGTTAGCATATATTCGTTGATCAGTGTATAAAGATTTTGTTTTTATGTTATGTTTATCCAAAATGATACTCGAAAATGTGACTTGAATCAATAGATCAATAGATCGATAGATCATGGGAGGGTAGGATGGTATGGAGGGTGATAGGATGGTGGTTTGATTTACTGATTTACTGATTTAGGGTATGTAAAACGTGACAATTTTAGTAAAAAATATGACTTGAATCAATAGATCAATAGATCAATAGATCAATAGATCAATAGATCAATAGATCACGGATGGTCAGGAGGGGGTTGGATAGTGGTTTGATTTACTGATTTACTGCTTTAGGGTATGTAAAAACGTAAATTTGTAAGTTATAAACATAAAAAGAATAAGAAATTTTTTTATTTATTTATTTTTATTTTTTTTTCTTGATGGTTCTGAAACCATTATTTTCGAAATCTATAGACCCAATAACCTATATAAAGACACCAACATTGTTGCTATACGAATGTTTATTACCTAAGCACCGCATTGGCTCCAGCACCGGAGCCGGTACTGACTCCGACTCCTTCTCCTACTCCTCCTTCCTCATTCTTCTTTTCCTCCTTCTTCCTTTCCTCCTTTCTTCTTCTCTTCTTTCTCTGTTTTGCATTCCATGCATTTCTTCTTCTTGGACTCCGAATCCGAATCCGATTCCACCTCCGTCTCCGACTCCGAATCCTCTACCCAGTCTCCAAGTTTCAGTCTTCTACGATCATTTTAATTTTTTTAAAGGGGTAGCGTCCCCCATTCAGGGGCACTCAAGGGGTACGTAATCTCGTCTACGATGAGATTACATCACCATATAACCATCCTCCAATTTTAACCCAATACGGTAACTCTAACCTCTATAGATATATATTGGACTCAGAGGCTGAGCCGGAGCCGGTGCCTAAGCCAAAGTGCGTAAAACTGAACGAAGCGGGGCAGACGGAGGAGATAAATTAGATGTAGGAACCGTAGAAGGATACGCAGAAGGCTTTAAAAAACAACTCAGAAGTGACCCTTCGGGTCACTTCTTCGTGGAATAATAATAATAATAATACAAACCTTCATGTGTTCAAATTAGGCCTAATCTCACCCGCATGGAAGCCGCCACAAGGGCGTAAGCGCAATATCTGCGTCGACCCTCGGGGGCGACCCCCCTCTATATACATCCTAGAGACTTGAAATTTACCCTGTTTTGAGCTTAACCCATACATAGATTATATTCCAAATTTAAAGCCAATACCTATATTCCTTCATATCGAAAAGGGTGCCAACTCCCAAACTGTTCTATTACTACTCGTGTGCAAGAATAAATGGAATTCTAAGTGATTGCCATGGTTTAATATTAATAGCGGGGTGATGCAGGGATGTATTATGTCTCCTTGGTTATTTAATTGGTATTTGGAAGGAGTTATGAAAGAATTAGAGGTGGGGATGGAATTGGAAGGTGTTAGAATGATGGAGAATGGAAGAAAGGGAAGGGTGCCCTACCTATTATGTGCGGATGATTTGGTTTTGTGTGGCTAACCTGAAAAGAGTTTGGGAGGATTGGTAGAGGGGTTTGGCAGGGTGTGTAAAAGGATGGGTTTGAAAGTAAACGTAGATAAGAGTAAAGTTATTGTTGTGTGTGAGGAGAGTCCTCGGTGTGAAGTTATGTTGGATAGTGAGCAACTGGAACAATTGTTTGAGTTTAAATATTTAAGATATATGTTGGATGAAAAGGGAACGAATGATGCAGAGTGTAGGAAAGTTGTGAATAGTAGGAAGATTGTTGGTGCAATTAAATCGTTGGTGAATGTAAAAGGACTAAGTCTTGAGTGCACTAGGGTCTTATATGAGGGTAGGTTGTAACCTGTGTTAATGTATAGTAGTGAGGCTATGTCTAAAATAAGAGGTAGAGTTCTAAAATACAATGTGTTCAGATGGACAATCTTAGGGGTGTGTTAGGTATGAGAAGAATTGATAAAATGAGGAATTAACGCATTAGGGAGTTGTGTGGTGTGAAGAAAGGAGTAAATGAGAGAATAAATGAAAGTACATTGAGATGGTTTGGTCATGTGGAGAGGATAGATGATAGTCGGTTGGTTAAGCTGATATATAGTGGTGAGTGTGCTGGGAGTCGAACGATTGGGAGCAAATGAAATAGTGGATTGAGTTAGTAAAGAAATGCTTGAAGGAGAGGAATGTTAGTTTGGCAGAGGCGAGAAGAAAGTTGCATAATAGGAGTGAATGGCGGGGGGGGTGAGGGGGGTTGTTCTGGTCCACCTGGGCCAAGGGATGAACCCCACATTGACGAGATGCCACAGTGAGGGTTCGTTGAAGTTCCGTGAAGCCCAAGGGTGGATTTTTCTTACTGCGACGAGTTCTCACTAAAAGGTAAAAAGGGAGCGGTAAGGCTGGGCTTTCTTTCCAACTTGCGTCATATCCTTCTACTACTTTTCTGTTTCCGGCTCATGTGACACACCTTACCCCCAAGTTCCAGATTGTAAAGCAAGTACTCAAAGAAGTTGTTCAGAATTGCCATTCGAATGAATCACGGGAAGTCTATGCACGTTTTTTTCCTAAAAATATGAATAGCTATCCTGTTAATGACAAAATCATCGACATCGTCACCCAGTGCCCTGAATGCAGCATTCGGAATAATGAACCCCATTTCTATCATTAATTTTACATTTATTAGGGCCTCAGCAAGCTTAATTGTCATTAGTTTACAACGTTCTCTCTTCCTTTTTGGTTCTCGTGATACTTCTATATATTGTGGGAGAGGTTGTTCTAGCACAATATTATCAGTGGATTTTCCAGTAACTGGTACTACAATGGAATCTGATTCTAAACTGCTGCTTGAGGATGACGACGACATTAATTCAGCAGTTTGCTTTGTTATAAAATGAAAGGGATTCAGTCATACTACATCAAATAAAATAACATAAATGTGCAAAAACATTTCGGTAATGAATCATTGGATTATTTTGTAGTATATTGCTTAAATAATTGTTCATGTTCCCGATCACTTTGCTCTTTTCTTATCAAGATTGTCTCCTCTCGTTCCGTAGTTCTTCTTTCTCTTTGAAGTTCCTCGTAATCAATTCCGTACATGAATCCCGGCCGTCCTTTTAATCTTTGATAAATCAAAAACTGCATATCCTCATCAATAGTAATCATGTCAAAAGCATTTACACGTGTAATGTCAAACAGATCCTCGAGTTTTATTTCAAAATTTGCTTTCTTTTTCTTATGGGCTTCCGATGATCCACCAGATGTTTTTGTATTTTTCTCCATTCTTTATACAAAGCTTCTATTTTTGGGATGCAGTTTCTCATTTCCTGTTTTGGAATTCGTACTTTTTTGCCCAAAACCATCACTTCCTGCAACGTTAGTCTGACACTATCACGTAAAGGTAACATCACTACACCAATTTTGAAAAGTAATACACTAAACACTTGCTTCTTTGATGGCAATTTACATTGAGTTATATCATGCGAGTAACATCTGAGTAAATATATTATCTCACGCAATCGAACAGATAACATTGTGTCGTGAAAAGTATTGTCACTTGTCCGAATTCCGACAGAAATTTTTTTATTGAGACAAACCTCTGCCGTTTCTGCCCCTTTTTGGAAAACTTCTGGGAGCTGTGCTCTCTCATTTTCTGACGGATATGACGTCACTCTATTACGTAACTCTGGGATACCACTCGATTATATATGTATTCTTATTTATTATAACTGTTGCCGTCATTGAAATATTGAATATAATTTGTATTTTGCACGATAAACAGGTATCATTAATTTTTCTGTGATTATAAGAATTTTAAGGTCCAAGAGTACCTTTTCCCTTTGTCAGATTGAAGTGTAATTTTACACAAAATTTTGTTTTCTATGAAATGGAACCAAACAGGGAGGTAACTCGAAAAAACAGCCACTAAACAATTCAGATGAAGTTTTTAGGAAAAAATAATAGAATTATTTATGTCCAATGTTATGCCCATTAATTTAATCTTTAATTGGTAGATTTGTGCAATACAAAATCAGAAAATAGACTAGTATTTAAATTTTTTGGGGTATCTTACAATTTATTTATTCATTCACTGAGAGAAGCTGTGCCAGATATTCAATTTACAAAAAGGTTTGAATAGAAATCGGCGTTCCCTAAGGACTCTTAAGACCTTATTAGGAACTAGATGAGTTTGGTTCAAAGAAGCTATTACGTTAGTAGAAATCAATTTACCTTCGCTAGTGATAGTTTTGGAGGAAATAATCAAACTAATTTTCAAAGTGATGCTAGATCGAAAGATACTAGACTGAAATGTCAATTGAAGTCTTTTCATCTCATATTTGTTTGTTCATGAAATACCCACATTCACAGATGATCTTAAAAGTAGGAGAGATGCTTAACAATCCAGATATCAATCTAGTTTTAGCTATATCCTAACGTACTGCTCAAACATCTATGATTAAAAATAAAAAATGCTAATTGTCTAGGAGTCAACTCTATTGTAAGTCAAAAGAAGAGAAAATGAGAATTACCATTTTCTACTATCTATTATGTTAGAGTCTTTATTTTCAGGGATAGACAAGAGGTATGAAGAAAAACGATACAGATATTTTCTATTGACAATTTGTCAGATCTGAATGCATCATGGGAAGAATTAAACATATTTGATAAATGTCTAACATTATCAGCAGAATAATTAAGAGTAGATATCAGTTTGCTGACATCTTTCAATTGAAGATAAAAAAAATGGATAGAGTTAGAGGAAAACGCTTAAAATCTATGTTTAGGAACTCTTCCACTCCAATGATAACAATTAAGGAACTTATTCACAAATTTAAGCTTTGAGGACTTTGGCACCAAATCCTCAAATAATATTAAACCATTCACAACAAATTAATTCTCAAAGTGGACTAAGAACTTTTATTTCACTACAGTTATTATTCATGAACTACGCAAGAAAAGAATTGTAGTTTAAGAAAACAAAAAAAAAAAAAAAAAAAAAAAAAAAAAAAAAAAAAAAAAAAAAAAAAAAACTTTTTTAAAAAAAAAGAAAAATGTTTTTTTCTTTTTATATCTCATCCTGTGGGCAAAGGCAGGAGGCTTATCAAATTTCACTACAGTTGGGGAAAGCCGGAATCCAATACCAAACCAAAGGTCATTAATGAAAGTAGGGAAAGATTTGGGGACAGATGAGAACCCTAAGTAAGACCACTATTCATAGATTTAAAGGAGGAACGGTATCAGTTTACAACAGCTGATATAGAACGACCTGAAAGGAAGTCAGAGAGAAGGATGCAGAGAAAAGGTTAAATACCATAGGGTGGAAGTCTAGAAATTAAAGTTTTGTGAGAGACTCTATCGAATGCTCTCGATATGTCGAACGCCATAGCAAAAGATAACCGAAATACCGAATAGCAGAAAACCGTATATCCATCCTTTTCTCTTATTTCCTTTTCGGTTGTCAGTAGCAGTTGCTATACACGGCCACCCTTTATCTTTTAAAGCAATAAATGGTAGTGTTCCTCAGGGTTCTATCCTATCTCTTACTCTCTTTCTGTTTTTTCATTAAAGAACTTCTCTCTATCACTTTTTCACCCATCCATTCCTATGCCGATGACTCAACCCTTCATTACTTATTTCATTTAAAATACATTCCTCCCAAAATCAATTAGCTTACACTAGAAGGGCGGCATTGGAGTGAACATCTTCTGATGTTTCTTGAATTAATTCGGTCTTCTAATGGGATAGGTGCTCTGAAACGCCTTCAAAATTTCTATACGCCATCCCATTGGCTTGCTCTTTGTAGAGGTGTCGATCGCACCCGAATGCAGTATTCCCCATATATTCCCCACCCTGATACAGATTGGAGAGAGCATTTACGAGTACAACAGGAGGATCTACGTAGTGTTTATGGACTT
Source organism: Trachelipus rathkii (assembly GCA_015478945.1). NCBI lineage: Eukaryota > Metazoa > Arthropoda > Malacostraca > Isopoda > Trachelipodidae > Trachelipus > Trachelipus rathkii. The sequence continues at coordinate 23,518 of JABUQX010110864.1, forward strand.
AAAGAAAGTTTTTGACACGGTATCTAGGAGTGGATTATGGATTATGGAGGGTATTAGAAGAAAATTATGGATTGGGGAGGGGATTGTGTGATGGTGATGTAGTGAAGAGCATGTACAAAGTGGCCAAGTGCAATGTGAGAACAGGGCATAAAAATGAAAAATAATTTGATTTGAAGAAGGGGGTGAAACAGGGAAGCGTATTGTCACCATTATTATTCATTGCGTGTATCGATAAAGTCCCTGAGGAAAGTTAAAGAGGAGGTGGAGGAAATGGAGAGACAGATCATGGCATATGAGAATGATTTTTCGATGTGGAGTGGTGAAAGTAGAGAAGGAATGGAGAGAATTACAAGATGTTTCGGGAAAAAACTTGGAACAATGAGACTTCAAATGAACATTGAGAAAACAGAAGTGATGATGGTGAGCAGAGAGAGGAGGAGGAAAGTTAAAGAATTTAAATACATGGGTGGAATATACACAGAGGACGGAGGGTGTGATGCAGAGATCACGCTTTGGATAACAAAGTTGGGAAGAGCGGCGAGAGCTGTGTATCCTTTGATGAAGGACCAATATATGGGTGTAGAGGTTAAAGGAAGTATTTACGAAGGAATGTTAGCACATATATTGATATACGGTGCAGAGACATGTTGCACTACCAAATGGGACGAAAGTAGGATACAGGCAACGGAAATGAAGATTTTGAGAGCAATAATTGGATAGACTAGGAGAGATAGAATGAAAGAGTCAGAAGAGAAGTCTGAGTGTTACCTCTGGTAAGGAGGATAGATGTGGCAAGAATCAGATGTGGGGACATTTGGAAAGGATGTAGGAGAACAGGCCAGGCTGGCGAAGAGACGATAGGAGTGAACGCCGAATGGAAGAAGACTCAGAGGAAGACCAAGGAAGAGACTGGAGGGAGTCTGTGCGAGCAGGAGTTTTAGTAAGACAAACAAGCTGGAGGAAATACAATGAGAGAAAACTGTGGAAGATATACGCCGAGTGGAGACGCATACTGAGTCCAACTGAACGATCGTGTTTTTTTTTTTTCCTTTTGGAAAAAGAAAAACAAAAATCAAAACCCAGGACCTTCCTGCAGAAGAAGATGTAAGACAGTGATTATTATTATATTACTATTATATATATATATATATATATATATATTATTATCTTATATTTATAATATATAATATATATATATATATATATATATAATATATATATATATAATATATATATGGAGGAAATTATCAAGAGAGAAAACTGTGGGAAGATATAGCCGAGTGGAGACGCATACTGAGTCCACTGACAGATCGTGGTTTTCTGCAAGACCAGGACCTTCCTGTAGGAGAGAGTAAGACAGTGATTATATTATATATATATATATAATATATACTATATATATATATATATATATATATAATATATACTCATATATTATATATAATAACTATACATATATTACTAATTATATATGTACTGTAGG
>JABUQX010110865.1:0-2500 GCA_015478945.1 Trachelipus rathkii
CTATATATATATATATATATATATATATATATATATATATATATATATATATATATATATATATATATATATATATATATATATATATATATATATATATATATATATATATATATATATATATAGATATAAGTATATATATATATATATATATATATATATATATATATATATATATATATATATATATATAGGTATGTGTAAGTAATACTTTCTTTAAACACACAAGAGTATCCATAAGTATACTAGAGTTGGTGTAGGTAGAGATGGTATCGAAGTGAAAAGTATGATTGATTTAGTGTTGGTGAAGAAGGAGATGTTGAAGTATGTGTTGGATGTTAAATCAGTGAGGGGTTTAGGAATGGGATTATTGGATCATTATGTTGTTCTATGTAAAATTAAGTTAGTGGGGGCTTGGATGGAGAGGAAGGTGATACGAAAGGAAGTAGGTAAAATTAAGAGTGAGAAGTTAAGTGAGCAAGATAATAAGGATAAGTATGTAAGAGCGCTCGCTAGTAAAACGGTTGAATGTGAACAAGTTGATACTGAACAAATCTGGGGGCAAATGAAGGAAGCAATTGTTAGTAGTGCAAAGGAAGTGTGTGGATGTGCTAAAGTAGGAAGTAAGAATGTTAACAGCGAATGGTGGAATGAAGAGGATGAAAGCGGTTAAAGGTAAAAAGAAGCGTGGTTTAATGTACTAAAAGCAAATGATGAAGATTCAAAAGAAAGATGTTTGGAATTATATAAGGAGGAAAAAAGAAATACTAAAAGGTACGTAGGAGAAAACAAGAGGTAAATGAACAGTTTGAAGGAGGATGAATGAGGACATACAAGGAAATAGGAAGCTCTTCTGGAAGGAAGAAAGGTTAAGAATGAGAATAAGGGGAATCTGCTTAGAATAATGAATAGGGGATGGTGCTTTTTGTAACTGAAGAAATGGATGTGAGGGGAGTGTGGAAAGAACACTTTGAAAAATCTGTATCAATATTAACAGTAATGACAGAGGTGTTAGTGACTGTGTGTGGTTTTGATGGTGCAAGAAGGTGAATAGGTATTTTGGGGATGAGGTTATTAGTAAGGAGGAGGTAATGGGTAGGGTGAGAAAGTTGAAGAATGGTAAATCTGCATAGATGAAATTACTAGATAAATGATCAAGAGCGGGAGGTGAGATGGTGATTGATTGATTTGGAAGTTGTGTAATAAAGCGTTTATGGAGGGTATAGTTCCAAGGAATTGGAGGAGAGGGTAATAGTACCCTTGTATAAGGGTAAGGGAGAAAAGGGGGACTCTATAGAAATTATAGGGGAATAAGTTTATTGAGTGTTGTAGGGAAGGTATGCTGGTATTTTGTCGAAAGAGCGTCGAGTGACTGAGGGACTGATTGCTGAAGAACAAGGTGCGTTTAGAGGAGTAGAGGATGTGTGGATTCAAATCTTACATTGAAACAAATGATTGAGAAAATGAGGGAGAAGAAGAATAAAATTGTATTTAGGTTTTATGGATTTGCAACAGGCGTATGATAGTTAATAGGGAAGCTTTATGGCAGGTGTTAGTGATATATGGTGTTGGTGGTAGGCTTCTGAATGGAATCAAAAGTATGTATGACGATAGTGAAGCGTGTGTAAGAATAAATGGTGTCAATGGTGATTGGTTTAGGATTAATAGCGGAGTGAGACAGTGGTTGTGTTATGTCCTTGGTTATTCAATTTGTATATGGATGGGGTTAAGTGAAAGAATTTGAGGTGGGGATGGCAGGAAATGGTGTTAGAATGGTGGAGAAATGGAGTTGAGTGGAGGGTGCCCTACCCATTATATGCGGATGATTTGGTCTGTGGCGAATCTGAAGAGAGTTTGAGAGGATTGATAGAGAGATTTGGCAGAGTGTGTTTGAAAGGAGGGGTTTGAAAGTAAACGTAGATAAGAGTAAGGTTATGGTTGTAAGTGAGGACAGTCCTCAGTGTGAAGTTGTTAGATGGTGAGCAGCTGGAACAAGTGTCTTGAGTTTAAATATTTAGGGTATATGTTGGATGAGAAGGGAACGGATGATGCAGAGTGTAGTAGGAAAGTTGTGAATGGCAGGAAGGTGGCTGGTAATTAAATCGTTGGTGAAATGCAAAGGGACCAAGTCTTGAGTGTGCTAGGGTCTTACATGAGGGTATGTTGTTACCTGTGTTATTGTATGGTAGTGAGACTATGGTCTGGAATAAGAAGTATAGATCTAAAGTTCAATGTGTTCAGATGGACAATCTTAGGTGTTAGGTGTGAGAAGAATTGATAAAGAGAGGAATGAACGTATTAGAGAGTGGTGTGGTGTGAAGAAAGGGGTAAATGAGAGAATAAATGAAAGTATGTTGAGATGGTTTGGTCATGTGGAAAGGATGAATGATAGTCGGTTGGTTAAGCGGATGTATAGTGAGTGTGTTGGGAACCGACCGTCTTGGCAGAGGCGAGAATAAGTGGATTGAGTCGGTGAACGAATGTCCAGCGAGAAATGTGA
>JABUQX010110865.1:7500-10000 GCA_015478945.1 Trachelipus rathkii
ATATATATATATATATATATATATATATATATATATATATATATATATATATATATATATATATATATATATATATATATATTGATGCAATTTTAAAAGCGATAAGTTTATTAGATGCAAAAACAAAAATATGACAAGGTATGTTGATCCTTTAATTTGCAAATTACTAAGAATTTGACGTAATTCTCAATAAACCAAAAAATTAAGCAGAATGTTAGAGTACTCGAACTAAAACGTAGTAAACTAAAACGCAGAATAAATTTTATATTGAGAACATTTTTAATCCCATTTGCGTTTTAACGAAGAGTTACTAGTTTTTAGTTTTAAAATAATATTTCACTTCACTACTTTTAGGATAGTTGAAAGTTTCCAAAATTTGTACGAAATTTAATGGTAGCTAACTTTCCAAAAGTTGAAAATATTCAAAGACTAAAGTTTAAATCAATTTAACTTTTAAAAATACTTAGAAAGAGTACAAACGAAAAGTTTTTATCTCTCAAAAGACTATATGAGGTGAATAAGTTTTACATCAATTGAGAAGAAATGAACTTGTCCTCAAAATGGGTAGGTAAAAGGCTTAGCGAAATCTTAACAGGTTCAAGTTTTAGAGCAAAGTGAAATATGAGAGAAAAATCCACCTGGCAACCATTTAATGTAATACCCACGACCTAGCACTTCAAAATCTACTTGTTTTGTTGCCAAAATAATCACGTATCTATCTGGCATTTACCCAGGTATTAATTCTTATATATATATATATATATATATATATATAGTATATATATATATATATATATATATATATATTATTGCTATTATTATATATATATATATATATATATATATATATCGCTCTGCAAATATCAGCTAAGATTATACTTGGGTAGGATGATATATATATATATATATATATATATATATATATATATATATATATATATATATATATATATATATATATATATATATATTACATGTGTTATTATTTATTATTATATATATATATATATATATATATATATATATAAAGAGAGAGAGAGAGAGAGAGAGAGAGAGAGAGAGAGAGAGAGAGAGAGAGAGAGAGAGAGAGAGAGAGAGAGGTATTCAAAATTCTTTTTTCAAATTTCTTCTTACGTTTTCGCCTGAACGAAAAGTTTCGTTCCCGTGGATTCTCGTATTTTTTCGTTCGTACAGCAAGGTAATAATGTCTGGCCTGGCCCTATATATTATTATATGAAATATGAAAATCTATGTACGCCCATAGCATAGAATTTTACTCTTAAGAACAGAGTAGGAAGGCAAATTTCCAAATGAATTTAGTTATTATAATTGCTATTGCTAATGTAGTTGTTTTTCTTTAAATTTATTTTATAAATCAGTTTCTTTTTTTCACTTTCAAATAAAATTGTAATAGTTTAGTTAACTTTACCATTTAATTTATTAAAAAGACTCAAAAATATTGGGTAGGAGCTACCTACCCTACCTACCCTATGTATACGCCCCTGATATATATATATATATATATATATATATATATATATATATATATATATATATATATATATATATATATATATATATATATATATATATATATATATATATATATATATTATGAATATTCCAAAGGACATCTCCAACCGAAGCAGTACCATTATATTAAAACTAACCAACAAAAGAAACACGACTGCAAGTTGGACCAGTTTGTAGTGCTGAAGCAACAAAATATATTCCTCGCCAAAGGTTAAGACTTTTCCTGCTGATGACAGGAAGAGGTAAAGGAGGATACAGTGATTAGAGGATGATAGGGTTAAATCAGAGGTTCAAAAAGAATGACTATATAAAATAAATTTAAAGTTAAGATAAGTTTTAGTGAGATTATATTGTCTCCAAAATCATCAAGGATACGTGTGGGAAGCTATATTATCTGCTCACGGTTTTTATTAAAAGAGAAATGGTATCCTAGTTGATCAACTATACTTTGAGAACTAGAGAAAAAGCTATATTTTGGGGTGAATAGCTAAATTACCAAGAACAATGAATTCAGGGAAAAATTAGTATTTATTTTTAGTTAGATATTCAAAGAGTTTAGAATAGTTACTAGACTCGGTAGATAAATAAACAGAACAAATAAGTTTAATCCTGTATTGGTAGCAAAGTCTAAGCCACAAGGCAGAATATTCTAGACTAAAAATTAGTAACACTAGAACAGACTACCTTGTTGTAAACATTCACAGAACCGCCTTTGAGTATAAAAAAGGGTAAAGTTCATGGAGGGAATAGTGTAGTTATTATTTTCTGTAAACTTAAACAATTGCGTTTTGGTTAAGAACAACAAGAACTGTAAAGAAAATAGGTATTGTTCAGCAAATTGGAAATTAAAAAGCTAGTGGTGAAATATGCAAAAATTAATAAATAATTAAGATCGTTATCCATCCAGAGCTGGCCACCCAAATCCTAGTAACATCATCCAAAAGCCGCCAACCAAAAAGCTATGATT
>JABUQX010110866.1:0-10000 GCA_015478945.1 Trachelipus rathkii
TGAGAGATATTATAGTAATAGTTTGATAGGTCACGTTGATAAATTAATTCCTATCTTCTTATCTAAGTAAACTTCTTGAACTATTGTCTATAACATCTTCATATACGAAGCTTTTTGAATGTATGCTTTCTAGTGTGGCTGATCGTCAAACACGTTACTAAGGTGACGAAAAACCCTCCTGGTGTAAATGCTGATTCTTGTAAATTGATCTTTGTGTGTCTGGGAAGACAGATACCAAGAACGTAAAAATTATAAAACTATAAACTAAGAGTCAAAAAAGTCTTGGTGTACTAGGAATTAATCCGTTATTTTAACCAAAAATGGTAAATACGTAAAATAAAGTAATAAAATATAATATCTGTTCTAGTATGAGTATTATCAAAACATATGCAATATAATTAGTAGTAAAGAGTCAGCGAAACGGCCTACTCAACAAACTGATATATAATATATATATATTGGAGACTGTATATATATATGTACCTATTGTACATATATATAGTCAGTTCCTTGTTTCCAACGAGCCTTCAGTAATGACAGGTTGTGGGCGCAGAGGAGCTTAACTTATTTAGCAACAGATTTGTCCGGTTCCTGAAGGAGATAATCCGATTTTCTCTGATTACTATAACTTGGATGAGTAAGACTCTCTCTCTTCAAATTAAATGGGCCAACTGTAAGATTTATAAGTATACACAGATAAAATAGAAGAATCAGGAAATAAAGAAATTTCGAGTGTTAGTAAATTTTGAAATATACGAAATAATATAAATAAAAATTTTTCATTATTATTGAGGTGGGTGTTTATGCTGACAACCATGACCTTTCCCAAGCAATTAATGTTCTGGATGTATACTTTATTTTAAAGATACAAATTTAAATTTTTATATAATTAGAATTCTTTTGTTATATAACTAGTCAGTTCTCAATAATTAATTTGTAATTCTGATTTCCCTCAATCCATAAGTGCAGTATGAGATAGTGAAGGTGGAATGATAGTTTCTTACGTCATTTTTTCGGTTCCAGAAGTTTTATTATGTGGAAAGAATTATAATTCTAGACTAGATAATGAATGGCTCATGTTTTTTTTTTAGTAATTGAAATATTTCCATGACTCAATAACTGCCGGATATTTTGATGTTTTCAGGAGTTGACTCTACAATAGTACAAAAGACATCGAGAAGCATCTCTGTCGTATCAACCAGAGTATCATGGAAAGACGAACAGTATTCAATTTCATGCCATTGTTTAATACTAGGCCGAAGAGATGCCTCTGATAGACGAGGATTGTCATCAATTCTACCATCGGATCTTTGAAAAAAACATTTACGATTAGCTGCAGAAAGGATGAAATACATCAAATCAAGTTACTTCTCTAGCAGTCCCTTGGGCAGAGGCTATGTGTGTAACAAACAAGACCAATTAATTCAGATTGGGACACCATAGCCAAAAGTATAGACGACCGGTGTTATCTGGCGAATAGATGAGGAAACTGTCATCTACAATTTTGAATTTAAAAAATCAAGATGAAGAATACAACCAAATGCTAATGGAAAATAATAAAGTACCTGTCAGAAGAGGCGACATGATCGATGCTTGTTATAACAGCATTATTAAGGGGATACCATATGTCACGCTGCAATATCTATCATATAAGCATTTGAACTTTTACTTGATTCTTCTGGTTGTAGGAAATATACCAAGGAACCCTTAACTTGTTTTCTCGTGTTTAGATAAGTTTTATTCTCTAGAATGGATAAAGAATAATCGTGCAACTTTATTTAAGGTAACATAAATAGTTTTATTTTACTAGTGAAATTTTATATTTGAAACAAATTTTTATCCCCACTTTTTGGTAAATATTTGGCTTCATGAAAAGAAAGTCCTGAGTATCCTTCCCTGCGCGCTGTTTCTATGCATCCTTGCTCTTTACTCCCGTGCTTCTTCGAAGACGTGGAAAATGGAGGTGGGGGGTTTAGAATTAGTGGGGGAGGATATAAGGGAGGTATTGATCATGCATCCATGATGTCAATTGGCAATTCGCTATTTTATTCTGGTGTTGTTTATTTTGGAATGTTTTTTATAATACATCTGATTTTGAACATTTGATCCAGCCTGTGTTAATACAGTCTTATTCATCTTATGGCTGTAATTATTAATATTTTTATTAAATTATAGATTCTATTTAACCTTAATTATTGCAGTCATCATTATAGTATGATTTTATGTAAATATAAATATAAACTTAATGATAAACTAGCACCAGGTAGCACAGAATGATAGTAAAGGATTAAAAAATTGTAGACTAAAAACCTTAGATATACACAAACTGATAAGTCTCTTTCTAGGAGCTTGTGGCTCAGAGCGTGCATGGCTTAAGATACCAGTTACTTGATTAGTAATTAGTAGAGCTTTAGTGACATGATCAGTGAAACTTTACTCTTTATGACGTTTATATCTTTCGTCTTGCATGCTGAAGAGGGCACTTAGACATCAGTAATTGCTCATTTATTGAGGAGGGCCCTCTTTGGAGTATCAAGGTAAGTTCTCTAATAGTAATGGACTATATTGTGACTTCATTTACGTATCGTAAACTCATTAAATTATGTAGGGGTAGATTGGAGGATGTGCAGTCTGCCGTATGTGTCGTGGTAATTCGGTGTTGCATGTATTATACGGCGCTTGACTTGGTTATTACTATATAGACAGACAGAGACTAGAGTTCGGTTGTAAGAGACATGACATCTACTATGATGTGGATAAATGACGACATCTCATTTGGAGGAAGTGGTGGTGTTGGAGCTGCATTTTCTGCAGCGCTGGCCACTTAATAGCGAAGCTGGGTCTCAGCGACACTTGCGAATTTGCCTCATATCGCGTGAATCTTCGATCTAGATATTGGAGGTGTTGACAGAGGCGTGTGGTTCGGAACTCAACGCGAGTCTTCTCACCATGCCATTCTTAACTTTGGGATATCTATAGCCTGATTACTTCTTAATAGTACTTCAGCATAGATGTGTATTCTCCTAGAATCATACTTCAGTGACCACTGGAACATCTCCAGCAGGAGGGTTTTGTCATTTTAGCATTGCTAATACAGACTATGCAGGCCGTTAACTGTAGCTATTATCTTATCACTTTAATGTTATATGCATGAGCAAATTAACACAGGATGTTGCGTCTGTTCGCGCTACCTCGATTCGTGATGAGCTAAGGACGTGTTGCGTCAGTAGTACATGTATTGGGTACTACCTTGAATCTTTAACTTGCACTTGCAATAGTGTATTTAATAAAATCGTAATTTTTTAAATAAGAAACTTATTTCTATATTGTTGGGGTAATAGACGTCGTAGGAGGTAAAGCCTTGAATTCTTTGTCGAATAGATGCAAAAAAAACTACTTGTTATTACACAAAATTTCTATGTATAAGAGTAAATTTTTATGAGTGTCATGCTCTTCACATTAGTAGGTTCCAGTTAATTAGGTATTGTGTTTCTAAACCTTGGAGACAGTGTCTAATGCGGTTTGAAATCTTCGAGCCTTATCGGTAAACTTCGAAAAGGCTCGTCGGGAATACCGAGTTTAAATAGTTCTGAGCCCCTTGCCTTTGGTAAAATCTAAGATGTATAACATACTTATATCAAAGTTTTGCGAAATTTGCCATCCTGAAAGTATCTCAAGTCAGCGCAGGGCTGACGGAGTCTGAGAGACTATTCCTCCGGTTACGAGAGAAAATCTAATCTGTCTCTCCGTATATCCGGATGGTGTCAGGTGCATGATGTGCTGATAGACTTCATGACGCACTAATCTTGAAGCATCCCAGAACGCTAACATTGACGTAGATGCATCCTAGTTAAATCGACATTCGTAATCTTGAAATTTTACGAACTTATCTAGCAATAAGAGCGGAGAAAGAGTACCGTCACCGTCGGGTACGAAATAGATGGTTGATCCAGCGTACTTCCTCTCGCCACATATATATATATATATGAGATATAATATAATATATATATAATATGCATGTAGTATTATAGTTAATATAGATAACTATATATATATATATAATGAAATATAAAAGTTATAATTAACATAAGCAACTGAATTAAATGTCGTACCGGTTAGTATGTCGTGTACAAGAATATTTTTCTCTCTGGTGTCCATGTATTTTTTAGGTACAACAGAAGCGGATTCACATTGAAATTTCGGCAATGTTCACATAAAATTCCTGAATTCTTTTGGTCACTTAGCTCTGAAGTAGAATAAATATATAATAGCTTATATATATATATAGTATAATAGTATATATATATATATATTATACGATAATATATAATTATATATTAGGTATAATAAATATATATTTAATATTATCCCCTGATGATGTGTTCTAGTATCTGTACCCTAATTATATAATTATTGATATACAAGGGTGATTCAGCTTATGGTAAATTTTTGGTAAACTGTTGATTAAGAAATGAAAAATAAAGGTAAGAGTTTCTATAAAGGTAAGACGTAATGTGCTTAGTTTTCCGTCTTGGCTGTCTGTAGGTGTTTTTTACTAAATATCGTATATCTACGAAACATAAGGTTATGAAACTCTAAAATAAATAAAATATATGCGGGAAGTATAAACGGTATTCTGGAGAGGATACGATAATAAGTCATATTGGTCGGAGAATAGGTGGTGTGGAAAATAATGTATCAAATTGTACGTTGAGTCGTATGAGGTAGTTGTTAAGTTTTGTACAACATAAATAAGTAGGAACTGGTTGTTCAGCAACCTACAAAGATTAGCTAATCAAACATCTATAGAATGGAAGTTAAGAAATGACACTTCCGTTGTATCGCCGATGCACACGAGAGAGAGAGCATTGATCGGAACCGTAATCAAATATTCTGCAGGAGTCTGTGTTGAGTCGTTCAATTTACCGAGGTCATAAATCCTTAAGTACGTGAGAGTCTTCACGGTGTCGATTGGAGAAGAGTAGTACTAAGGTCTTTAAATGTCCGCAAAAGGTTAATAAATGCCAAGATGATTTAGGTTCTGGCTGACACTTGCTGGCAGACGGAATTGGCATCTCGGGACTATTCTTGATTGGGAAAGGTCGCATTCAAGTGTTCACGAACATGTCAGGGCACTAAAGTGTGCAGGTGGCGCCATCATGCATAACGAACATGTTTGGGTGCAACTGAAGAGAGTAGGAATCAATCAACAATGGTCGGACTCATGTTTCAAAAGTTTAAGTAGAATTATGCAATTAAGCCTGGAGAGGGAAGCTCGAACATCAGTTACAGGATAATAGTAGAAATTCCTGCCAAGATCAATGTTTTACGTGAAAGATAACTGATGTTGGAACGAGTTCTGGTTAATGGCATGAGGATTCTCGTCTGCAGTTCTTGTAAAGTGACCTCGTCGGTAAATAAAACCTTGCGTAAAAAGTTTGGCGTGTGCATTTGTTCAAAAACATTGGACACATAACAACACGAGGAGCAAGTCAGTAGCAATAAGAGAAGTGCACCTGATGGGAGTGGCGGTACGGTGTAACTGTAATGCCTCGTGTTGTAACCTCCAAATACTAGATTGTTCGGGGGAATTAACTATAGTGAACAATTCTCACGCGTGCTATTATGTCGGAGCTTAGCAGAATTTCATTACGAACTAGGATGCTCTGAGCGGAGTAGTCTAGTAGAAGCTAGGGGTGGCTACACAGAGCGTGGTTTGAAGACAGCACGAGATACGAGGTTTACTAGTGCGTTAGGAGGTAAGTCGGGAAAAACATATGTGTGCTTGCAGACACAATATATAGGAGTTGGGGACGAAATTATTCGTCTGGGTGCACGAGAGTGATAGGCGTGGAAGGTCGTGCTTGCAGAACTTAGTTGAGGGGTGCGATCCGGATACGATTGAGAATCTAGTCAAGCTGAAGGAAGAGGTGGGATGGGTTCATTTGTCATAAAGAAGAAAGGGAGGCGTAAGAGAACGCACACACGTCAGTGGGTTAATAGTAGCGCAGACTGCGCGGATAACACGAAAGAGACATGTGCATTTTAATGCGCTAAGCGGTGTAGTTATGGTTGTTGGGGACACCATGATGAGCGCGCTGTGATTGTGTATACGATTTCAATTATCTAAAATTTATTCTCCTTTATAATGTTCTTAATTTACTTAAATGTTATGCTCCCAATTGATTCTGCGTAATAATAGGTGTATGTCCTTAACATTAACTAAGTCATCCCGGGCTTCATGGAATGTCCGCCTCAAATACTTTAGGCCACCAATATTATAAATTCTCGGAATATTAGTACGCCCACATGAGATCATCACTAGCATAAAAAAGAACAGTATCATTTTTAAATTAAGAGTTTGCAACTTACTTGTTTCGTAGATACAAGATAATTAAAGACACATCCAGAGAGGCAAACGGAAAATTAAGCACATTACATCATTTCTTAAAAACTTGATAGTAGGTTCAATATCACTTATTTTGCATTTTTTATGTTAGACAAAAAATTTCACCATATTTTGAATCACCTATAACTAATATAGACGAGTAAGTAGGTAGGTAGATATAGTATTATGTGATAAGGATTGATGTAATATTTTAGTAATTCTATATAAATAGTATACTATATATATATTATATTATTATATATATATATATATATATATATATATATATTATATAGATATATATATATATATATATATATAATTATATATATATACTATAGGAGTGAATTGAATATAACTGGGTCATACAGGATATGAGGCTAGTTATAAATGAGTCAGGTAAGTATATCAATATTTATATATATATAATTATATATATATATATATATATTATATAGTCTATATATATATATATATATATATATATATATATTATATAATATATATATATGTTATATAGATATATTATATGATATATTATGAGTATACTTAGGCAATCCGGGACGAAAACTTTACGGGGGCTTTGAAGATAAGGTTCGCAGGCGGAGGCCGGGGAAACTGATTTCCGACTTCCAGCTAGCCATGGTTATTACATGATAATTCACTTAAAACTTGTCTGATTAACAGCAAGTGGAGTCCTTATAAGTATCATGAGCATCGTGTATAACCATATGTGATCTCTTTGAGTTCTGTAAGGGCATAATATGGATAAGCGGATCAATAATTTTATTAAGTAAAAAAGGAGAAAATACTATATGAAGTTCTACGGGTCTTCAAAGTTTAAAAAGGTTTTTTCAGAGAAGCTTTATTTAAAAATCTATTTTTTAAGAAGCGGATAACGTATTTGAGGATAAGAATCAGTTTAACTCCACAATATGGTGAACAACTAATTTATCCTACAGCGGCATGACATTTCAATAATTCGAAATAAATATTAGACATTTTTTTTTAAAATAATTATGGAATCTTGTTTTAATATATTTTGCTAACAGTTGTAGGTTTAATTATTTTGTTTTGTAGTAGTTCTACTTTAAAGTTATTTTTGAATAAATTATTAATAATAATAATAAGAAATAGATTAGTAATATAGGAATAATAATATATAAATAATGATATAATAATATAATAATTATAATAATATAATACTAATATAACAATAATAATAAAATAATAATATATATAATATAATAATATATAATAATAATTATAGTAATTAAAATGATAATAAATAGATAATATAGCCTGCACTAGGGATTGATATACATTTACATCTTTACATACATCGAGCAACGGTTGAGCATAAAAAAATCAATGGATTTATAGAACTGATTTAATTGCTACGGTATTTTTTTGTTATACTGGAAGAACAATGAGTTGAGTGTTTAATTATTTTAGAAAAGTCTTTTGTTGCTAATTTAAATATTAATGATTAGTATTATTTCCATACTATTAATATTTAATGTAATTCTCATATATAGTTCAAGTCATTTTAATAAAGGATAATTAAAATAAATTAGTAGTACATTCAGGATTACAGGGCCTCTTAAAACCGCTTAAAGCAACTAAAGCAATCTTGAATGTCCCGCGTTCGGAAGAACAAGGAATTGCAGATGAGACTGTATTATTCTCTATTGCCAACAGTGATATTTATCTAATGAGCAGCTAAGATCAGCTGAAATATCTTTTTAAGCTTAACGGGACACTGTATTCAAGAAGAAACGGCAGTTCTTAGGGTAATGCATTTTCCGAATCTCATACGAGCCAAAATATTATTGAAATTTCCGACATGGTTTAGGAAAACTTTCATATTTCTAAAAATAGAATTCATTTAGTAGTAGGGTTAATGGACCAAACAGGGTATGGTGATAATAGGGAGAGTGGCTTGTATCAGTACTCATGTTTCACTCACACCGTTTGCAACATGTATTAGATTCAGTATTATGTTCAGATGTCTGTGAACGATATTTTATTTACTTGCAGAAATATTCCTCTCATTTTCACCATATTAAAAGAACGGCGGCTGCAAAGCTTAATACTTTATTCGAGCAGCTGAATGCAAGCATCATAAATAATTAAGACGTTTTCTACACGCTGAAAAGCACTTATGACATGCTAAAGATTGTTTGTAATCAAAAAGTTCCTCTAGCGCTACATAGCGCGTGAATGCAACCAAAAAGTTGACAGAATTTTCATGCAAAATGAATAGTAAAAATTATTCATTTACTTGAGCCATTTTGACAACATCACTAAAACATGCAGTAAACGTGAAGAAACAGTGCCAAGTATCCATTCAATTTAGCAATAAATCATTTATGTAAATACTAGGCTATTAATAGCAAAATCTTTCAATGAATTAATTGTGCAACTCGTTGAAGAGCCTTAAGAATCAGTAAAAAAGACTCTTAGTTTCCTATTGAATAAGTCTTTGTGTGTAGCTCTTTCTTGATCCGCGATTCAAGCAATTTTTTCACATAAATGGATTATACAAATACAGATGAAGATGACGGCTGGAAAGAAATGAATGAATATTATACTCTTCTGCTTGACGATGATTCACGTAGTGGGTAAATTGGAGCTGAAGGTTCCATTTTGCACTTCTTTAATGGATTGCTTTAAAGAAATGGTGGCATCAAAATCGTCAAACAGAAAAGAAAGTGAAAGTGGAAAGTAAAGTCCATTCTTCCTGACATGTATTATTGACAACAAAAAGTAATTAAAAGAGTACTACGGAATTACATAAGAAGATAAAGCTCAACTATAAGCTTTGCCTACTTTGACATGAAGAACATGATTTTTTCCCTTCAATTGGTGGATAAAACACTGAAAAATAGTTTTAATGAATTTGAAAAACTAGGCAATCAATACCTTCAGCTCACCATCACAGTCGAAAATTGAAAGAATATTTAGTACAGGAGGAAATATTTATGAACCACAAGAATAGGTTATCCTGAAAATGGAGAACTGCAAATGTTCTGTCATTTTAACCTTAGAGTTATTCAATGAACGTTAGTATAATATCTTTGACTACGAAACTTTTTCAATTTTCTCTTTAATTATTTTTAATATGTGAGTGGTTTGCTATAGGTTCATGTCCTATTTTTTTAGCTTTTTGTATTTTATTACTTGTATATAATAATGGTTTCTTTATTTCCGCTAAATGGTGACGACTTTTGAAATAACTATTCGGTAAATAAAGCGAAGTGATTATTTCGGTCGAATATTTGGTATAGGCTTTTCAACTATTCGATCACATCACAATATATAATATAATTTAATATATTATAAATTAAATATTATATATATATATATAATATATATTTATATATATATATATATATATATATTAGTATATATTATAATATTATATAATGTAAATATATTAATATAGAGCGTTTTTGTTTTTCGTATTTGTGCTTAGCTCAGTAAGTGAAGCTTTACTCTGTGTTTAGCACGAATTATCATGCAAAAACGACATAGATTTGCTTACGGAGTTTAAGTATTTGTTTACAACATATTGGAATAGTGTTGTGCGAGATTTCCATTGAAATAAAC
>JABUQX010110866.1:15000-27360 GCA_015478945.1 Trachelipus rathkii
ATATATATATGTAATATATATATATATATATAATATATAATATATATATATAGATATATATATATAATAAAATATATATATATATATATATATATTTATAGTATATAGAATCAATGTCAAGACCCCACTACGCCTACAAAAGAAGCGGTCACAATGGGTTGAATAATCAACTCCGATGGGTGAGATCCTAGCTTATACATATTTTAAATGTCAAGGAAAATTTGAATGGCAAAAGAAATATTCAGTCAAAAAATAAAAAAAAACTAATAAAAATTTAAAAATTCATATTAAAAAAGATATATCTCTACAATTATAAATAGTCCTAAATTACATATCCAGAATTATTATTTTTGTTAAAAAATATTCTAATTCTTTAAGATATAAGCAAAAGTACTGCATAAGATAGGGAAGAATTCACATAGGACATTGCGAAAATAAACATTTAGAAGGTGTTTTGGATGAACTAGGGCAAAATGAGACAGCGGCGAATGGGCAGTCCAGTTGGGGACGCAATCAATGAAGATATGGTTGAGCAGATTACGGGGTATAAGCGACGGCAGAATTGCAGATGGGAGGGAGGGTTCTTCGTACATTTGTAGTGGCTGTGACCTGAAATTGGTTGTGGCCAATACGGAGGAGGTGGCAAGTATCACCTCATGTAAGCACTTTTGTCTTTGATGGTTAGAGGAAGACCACTCACTAATGTTCGACTTTATATATCTAAGTTTTGCTCCCCACTGATCATTCGTCCAGCACTCTTGCCAATAAGACAGAAAGCCTTGTCGTGGAGAGCAGGATAGTAATCAGTTTATGTGAGGCTTGCCGTCGGTTGAATGGCATTGAGGTACCTGGAACAGCTCCGAAAAGAAGAGACGGCCTTTTTGCGCCTTCTCTATCGGCTATTTCAGGCCAGTTTACCCCTACATGAAGGAATCATATAGTATGATTTGTTTCTTACGGAAAAGTGGAGCAGCCGAAGAAATTGTTGTACAGCGGATACCATTGTGTGCTTAGAATAAGGGGGTTTAATCGCCTTGAGCGCGCTGAGCAAATTTGAATAAATGACGTAAGGGTGGTCTTGGTTAAGGAATAGAAATCGAGAAAGGGCAATCATTATAGCCAATAATCCTGCAGTAAAAATTGAATAATGAGGGATGAGTGTATGGGAGAGGTTGTGGTCAGGAAAGACGCAAGACGCACCCCCACCATCCCCGTTAACAGCGGAATGAAACAGGAATGATGCCTTTAACAAGGCAACAGGGTGGCTAGATTTGGAGAGAAAGGTCAGGACCAAACAAATGGTGGGAGCAGGGAATAGCTAAGGTGTATACCCTTCGTCATAAGAGAAAGGCAGCACCTTTTGCAAAAAGATGTTGAAGAAATTAAGGATGTTACAAACTCTTTGTAATGGCAAGTAATTAAGATTCTGAGGTATCTCCCGCAGGATCGGTCTCAGAGCAGACGGTATTGGGGTTTTAAAGCGAAGAAAATTTGTGCACATGATGTATTCCCTTTGAAGAGAGAGTGACATCACACTGGATTCAACTTAAAGGCTCACCCGGGGGGGACGATCGGAATGTTTCAGTAGAGATACGGAGTACCTCGTTTTAGTTGGGATCTAACAGGTGTAGTAGAGTTTGGGAGGCCTGACCACATACCAAGGGTGGTAACAACGAGGCTCGCGAGCCAAATGTGGCTCTTGAGTCAATCTCGTGCGGCTCTTGAAACCAAGAGTATAAATAATATAGATTTTAAAAAGTATATATCAAATATAATTAAATAGAAACTCTATCCAGCCTGACAGCGCTTAACTTTTGTAATGACTAGGCAACGTTGTTCACGCACCACTTTCTTATAGACTTGGCAAAACTGCACACAACCCAAGCTTCGTGTCGACATGGCAACGTTATACATTCTGACGTTGCGTTATTTCTTTGTGCAGTTCAGTTGTTTGAGTACAGTTGTGGCCTAATTGCTGGTGTCTTGACAGTTACGATGCTGTCTAAAAAGCGTAAATATGAAGAGAAGAATTGAGCTTTTAATACAGTGTGGGAGGAGAAATTCGTTTTTGAGAAAGAAGCGGTAAGCCAATGTGTCTTTTGTGTTAAATAATGTTGGCACAGTTAAAGGCCAGTAATGACACTAACCACAGTGGTTTCAGCAAAGATTTTCCTGTTGGCTCTCAGTTAAGGAAAACTAAATTAAAATCATTAAAGGAAATACTTCATGGTCAGAGTAGGGTTATGTCAATGTTTATCAAGGAAGCTTATTTGAAAACCGAAGCTGGCTTCGTCTTGGCTTTTAATATTACAAAAGCAAAGAAGCCTTACACAGAGGAGAGTTTATTAAGAAGAATATGGCACAAGTTATTTCTATTTTAGAACTCGAAAATAAGAAACTGCAAAAACTGATTGAAATCGACCAAATGACAGCTGCTAAACACACAATAGAGAGGCGAGTTTCTGCTATTAGTGGCGATATCTTAAATAATTTACAAAAAAAAATTTCAGTGCTCAGCAATTAGTCTGGCTTTGGACGAGTTTATAGATATCAAAGATAAACCGCAACTAGCTATAATTGTGAGGTATGTGTCAAAAGACTTGGAGGTGGTGGAAGAGCGCTTAGGCCTGGTTACTTTGAAGGATACTACTCGTGGTTGTGACATTAAAGAAGCCCTAGATGATGTAGTATTGAAAAACTTAGTGCCTATCGGTAATATTGGCAGCATTGCTACCGACGGTGAACCATCCATGACAGGTAAGAAACAAGGACTTATTGGGCTTTTAAATGCTGACACATTCACAGAGAACATTTAGCAGCAAAATACTTTCAATATCCGCATGTTATGCAGGTAGTTCTACAAATCGTGAACTGCATTCGCTCAAGTGTCAAAACATACCGATTGTTCATATACTTCATAGAAAACATGAACAATGACGAGCTTCCTGATGATGTATCTTGGTTCTGCTTAGTAAGATGGCTATCAGTAAGCAATGTTCTTGGCAGATTTTTTCAATTACATGATCTAATCAAACAGTTTATGCAAAGAAAGGAAAAAATCTTTCCCAGAACTTAATGACCCCCAGTGGTTGTTAGATTTGGCTTTTTTACAGATGTGGTGCAGCATTTCCAAACGCTAAACATATCATTACTAGGAAGAGAAAAACCTATCTCTGATTTAGCGCAGCATTTAAGTTTATAGCTTTCATAGCAAATTAAGACTCTTTCGGAAAGACCTTGAGACTAAAGCATTCGCTCATTTCAATGTTTGAAGAAAATTACTGAAAATTACTGTGAATTTCAGGTGGAAACAGAAGATTATTTGTGTAAAATGTGTGGTCTTGCTGAAGAAATCAATGGCAGATTTAATGATTTAAGAGCACTTAAACCTTCATTTGCCTTCCTGGAAAATCTTTTTGTTGTTGATGTTGTGGGCGATTGCTGTCTGGTTTCATCATCAATTAAAAAGGATACAACAGCTGTAGAGTTGAAGCTGCTCAAACTGCAATAGGGCGAAGGACTAAAAAAACTGCAACAAAGTGGCGCTTCGGCCACAGAATTCTGGAAAAGGGTTCCACAAAAAAATACCCAATAACAAAAGAGTGTGCTAAAAGATTTATCTCAATATTTGGGCCTACTTATGTGTATGAATCATTATATTCAACGCTTAAGTTCATTAGATCTAAATATCGATCTGAACTGACTGATGATCATTTAAGTGAACTCGTGCGAACTGCGCTTACCAATTTTCAGCCAGATTTAAAACAGCTACCAGCAAAAATGAACACTCGAAAAAGCACTTCTCAAAAGTAAAATCCTATTTCTTGTTGTGTAATTGAACAATAATGTTATAAATAAGTAAAATAATAATGTTAGTAATAAATGTAATAAATAATAATAGTAAAAAGTGTTTCATCATTTTTTTATAAAATAAAAAATGTTTTTTCATTTTGTAAACCATTAATCTCTTAACAATGTGGGTAGCTTTCAAACAGCTTCATAAATTTATGGCTCCAAAAGTCAAGGTTAGTGGCCACCCCTGCCATATACTACACAGCCACAGTCCAGCTTCGATCGGATTAGGAAAATATAGAAACGTAAAAGGTACTTGCGATCAGCACCCCAAGATTTTGAGGCGAGATGACGAAAGGGTCAAAAGCACCTTCGTGACCAGGTCGTTTTCAGAATTTAATAGGCGGTTGCAGATCCTGAATTCCAATTGGTCATCTAGAATAGAGTCCTTAGAAATTTTACCTGTGAGGTTAAAGGAATGAGCGTCCTATATAAGGTTAGGCTCGCGGAAAGAAGATGGAAGGTTCTTCGATTCCCTTTTTTCTTAAAAAAGTACTGCTGATGTTTTGGTGTGTGAGAAATGGGAGTCATCCCACCCCACCCTTGTGACAAACATTACTGAACTAGCATTTGAAAGTTGCCGTTCAACGAAAAGGCAGCCTGGCACCGGCTATATGTAGCCGCAAGGTTAACAACATAAGGAGAAATATTGACCTTCGCTGGGATAGAAATAACGATGTCATTAAATGCAAGAGCAAACAGTAGTACATTTAGAACCTACCCTGCGGGAACGCCTTATCCAGCACCAGTAAAGGACTAGTGACAGATAGGAAGCCCACAAACCGAACCATTGAATGGATCTATTTAAGAGAGCCGCATTTAAATGAAAGAGGAGATGTCCACCAAGCGAATGGAGTTAAGGAGAACCATAGTTCTGCCACGTTGTCATATTATATATATATATATATATATATATAATAATATATATATATATATAATATACTATATAACCTACCACCCTATATCCATTCAACCTTCTTAAAATGCTATAAATACTATAATATAATCATGTTTACGCGCTTCAGGTCTTGGAAGTGCCATGTTTATTAAAGAATGCTATTTTTCAAAATCTCAACAAAAAAGGGGACTAAACCTTCAGAATCGAATATAGGCTAAATTCAAATACCTAAAATTAGCCTATAAAATTGTTTATATTGTTGCCTTTTCATCTCTTATACATTTTGAGGTTGCCAAACAGGCAAGAAAACTACATTGCTCTACAATTCAGCCCTTAAGGAAGAGACACCTTATTTATTTTAAACGTATACTATAAAATAACCCTACTATACTAACTTCTATATATATATACCAAGTACGCACACACCAATACCTCACCTATATAAAACCATAATTCATTATAATCACCCTGCAATACCACCCTCACTATACGCTAACCTCTTACCTAATACAGAAAAGTCGCCAAATTAGTAAACAATGATATAATCTATTCATTAAAACCAAACATGGTTCAACTGACCCGCTCAGGTACCGGAGAAGCACAAACGAACCCCTCCCCCTATACTTGCGCTACAAAGTTACTGTGAGTAATAGCTTTTTGGGCTGATACAAATTGACACTTAGGCCAAATACAATAATAATAAACAACAAAAAAAACAAACACAACAACATCCGACTGGTCTCATCAACAAAAAAACACATAAAAAAAACACATCGTTTTAAAAATTTTTTCCAAAAGTATGAGAAAGATTTAGTTTTGAGGTGGAATTTCAAAATAATACAAAAGCTCACCTCTAGACAGGGTAACCAAGGCTTGGGCGATAAAACACGTTTCTCCTCTTTCTGCTCCCTTCTTTTCTCAGGAGCTACAAATATCATCTCATAATTCATAGCTCGCATTATAAATCACTAGTAAAATAACTCACACTCATACGAAAACACAAGAATTCTCTTAGACAACAATACACAACTACATCACCTCAAACACTCAACCCTCCACTACACATAACTACTCACCCAACATCGACTTAGAAAGAAACAAAACCCGTATATACGTACCTATAATAACCTCACTCACCCTAATAGCCTATCACAATAAACCTCAACCACACCCCCATACACGCTACAAAGTACTGATTACCAAATCTAATAAAAATCACCTAACATCATATACCCATCACCTCTAATTAACGCCCACCACAGTACGTGAACACGTACACATCAACTACTACCCCCTAACCTCACCTAGCTAATAACCGTAGCCCCCTTACATAAACTACTAACCCCAACTCACTAAACTACCGACACTACTCACTACACAAATAATAAATACCCAAAATTCCACATGATCCACCTAACCTACCTATTTACCGTATAATACATTAACATATAAAACACCATACGCCCATCACTAACCATACCATCCCACCTAACAATATGTTAAAACCGATACACCACCCACCCAACCTCACTATCCAACATAGTACGTTATGCCACTACACCAAACCCACCCCGGCTATCACGAACTCCAATAATAACCCAATGTACACTATCCCACCTGACTCGTAAATCACCACCTCCCAATACTCTCAACCGTGGCATACTACCGACCCTAACCACCCCTTGTAATAACACATAATATATATATATAATATATATATACATATAAATTACACCTCACTCCAACTCGATACTCACCATCACCCTTACTACCCCTAATCCACCAACTCTCATCACATCCTTATCTCACCTAACTCTCACTACTACTATATCCCTATATTTAATATAAACCTCTTTATTCATAAATAATTACTTACTCCACAATCAAAGCCCCACTCACACTCATATATCCTATCTTCCCTCCCCCCCTCCAACCCCTACTATAATTTATATATATATACCTCTTGCTTATCCACTAACCCCTCAATTTTCTACCCAGCTAAATTCTTCTATACACCCTTGACTCCAACCATTCACATAAGCTCGCCTTTATTATCACTTATCTACACCTCCTATCACCATCACACTCCACTCATATACACCCCTACTCTACCATACCACCTCAACTCACCTCAATATTTTCACACCACATACATACCTCGCTAATGCTATCCATGCTCACCTCCAACCCCACCACCTTACTACTCACTCACTACCCATCTATCACGCCATTAACCCCCAAAACCTACAACAACACCCCCAACCACCTAACATGATGCCAGCGTCCTCTACACCCCGATCCACCATCTCACACCCTCCCCCACCATCTGCCAACCCAAACCGAACCCCACCCCCTCACCTCTAAACAACTAAAATACTACCAACTGCCTAATTATATACACACCTAAATAATGAACGGCTCACCCCCCACCATCATAATATTATGATTCGGTCACGCACCTGATGACTCGACAATTAAGAGACCAACGATCCACACCGACATTCGGACTATACCCAAGCACAAGGCCCCAGAACACCCCCCGAGCGAACCCCATATCCTAATACCTATAATACCCTACGCCTACCCACCTTACACAATACATAAACTCACAATCAAAATAACATATAAAACCCCAACTAGCCCACACGCCTCCCCCAAATCTATACCTCAGCTCCTCCCTTACTTCCGCTATCAACGATATAGACACATATTAATAAATCCCTACTATACCTCACCTACTCCATATACCTACTCAACATATCTACATACCCTAGTACTACCACCTCGATAGTATATACCCACCTAATCCCACATACTATGACACCACCCATATACCCTCACCTACTACTACCTCACTACCCACCCCCTATAAATATACTTAGTACCATATACCACCTACTACCCTCACTACCCACCCCTAGAATGCACCCTATCAACTACCATCACTATATACCCTATACACTACACCACCCTCATTCACTCAACCTAATAACCCCTACAACTAACCTCTCAAATCACTTACCCCACTCCTATTATATATATATAGAGAGCATATCCCTTTAACATTGACATCGGCACTTATGAACATATAAATGTATATCAAACTAAAGAAAACATTCAAAAAATAATATTAAATTAGTAAAAAATTATAAATTATAAAACATACATTACCTGGCCACACTAAGTTAACATAAACATCTAAATAACAAACAATTCCATCCAACAACTTAATCCAATAATTATAACCGCACACGAAATATTCTCCCCACACAACATATAATAACTATTAATTTATTTAAAATAAGTATATAAATTATATAACATGTATCAAACATTTAATTAAAGAAGAGAAATAATCAAACTGAGTGTACCCTCTCATTACAAACCGTCGTTTGAGATTTAAAACAAATTTGAAAAAATATACTGAATTACGGAAGAGGGCGTCAAGAATGGAAACAAAACACTTCAGACTAATGTAAGATATATATATATATAAATAAATATAATATATTATAAGATATATAATATATATATATATATATATAAATAATATAATATAATATATATATAAAATAATAAAATTATATTAATTAATATAATTAATTCAATAACGATAAAAAGCGCACTAAGTAAATATATCATCTTCATCAACAAATACAACCCACACTTAACTCGATCCCCAATTGAGCTGGGAAGAAAGTAAGTGCGTAAACTCAATGCACGCGAAAAAGGAACAGAAAGATAGAAAGGATAGAGAGATAAACACAAGCCGAAACAAGAAAGTCCAAAAAAGCCTCATACAGTACCCCTTAGACACTTTAGTGAAATTAAATACTTGTCGAGAAGTCAAGAAAATTACAGCGCCTAGCAGTTCCACAGGATCGCGACGGACCCATACACTATAGTATCTCATCAATTGTGCGGATTTCATCCCAAGGCTCAGTGAAAGAGGCCTACCATACCAATACCCCCTCACAAAACCTAACCATTCACTCTCACTCCTCACGGTAGTATTCCCCTTTCTTCTGAGTCTGCCAAACTCACTTTCTAAACTGTTAACAACCGAACCTAACCTAAAACATCACTCTTCACTGACCTAAACATAGGAGCGCGCCAAAGCACACTCTTATACCCTTTCTGACACACCCTAACTACTCTACCCAACCTGGTTCCTTCAATCCCCTCTTACACATGAAAACCTCTCATCACTACACCTATCTTTAATTTTAGCTTATTCTAAGCGCCTCCCCCCCCCAACTACATAAACTGTCTTCATACAATGCACAACATCTTCCGTGCCCCTTTAACTCATTGCTTGCTACATAGTGGTCAATTTGCCACCTTGAAACAAATCAACATCTCGATTCCCATTGTGCACTCTCCCAGAAGAAACTTGTTAACCATCAACATACCACTCAAAAAGTAATACAAAAAAACCATAAAGTTAACGGCAGCGTCTTAAACCAGTATCCGACACCTTAACATTCAAGTTCCACAACCGTTAACATAACTTAATACTATCTAAAAATCTCGCGTATCCTTCCTCCTAGCAACCAACAAAACTTGTCAAAAAACTTCCTCAATCACACAAATCTATTCCGATGCTTTTACCTTTGATGGCATTAATTTTAGTTTTAACTAAATACATCAATACTTAAAATATTAACAATTTTTTTCGCAATAAAGCCATGTGACCTGTAACAGGAAGGAAGACACTCATTAGTATATAAATATACAAGAAGATGCGAAGACTGCAACGTCTACTACGTGGGTCAAACAGGCATGTCCAACTTTTACCTATGAGGGAATCTGGAAACACAGGGGAATATTCTTATAGAACTAGAATTACCTAATCAAAACCCGAGAGAAAAACTTCCATTCACATACAATAATCATGCTTCTCATAAAATATATAATCCACAACCTATTGCACATCAAAAATAAATTTAGTAGCCTAATCCAACCTGACCAATGAAACGATCAACTCGACAGAAAGATCCTTGAGAGTCTCTACATTTTTACTTAAAACCCGAATTAAAAAAGGATTTGTCTTCTATTCCCCCTCATTCACTCGTAATTAATAGAAAAATATATAATTACCTACAAGTAAATTTTTGAAATTTTTGATTTTTTTCTTTTTGTTTTCCCACTCTAACAAATTTTCTACGTAACTTTTAGTTTGCATTAATCAGCAGAGAAACTTCTGGCATATAAAATGAAACAACGTAACTCAATTTTGTACTTTGTAGTTAGAAACATAACAACTTTAGAAAATTGTTAACATATGTGTTAAAATAATAGCCCGGACGAAGAAAAAATAGTATTAACAGTTTAGAAATATATATAGTCAGTATAATAATTAAAATTTGTTGTTCTTCCCTGTGACTATAAAAATTCCTTTCTCCATAGAAAATGCAATTGCAGTGCTGATGTTAGGGGAACGTTATATACCCGAATCGTCCATTATATAATAAATGTTTCCCAAATTATGTTCATCTTCTTTATATATATATACCTAGAAACCTATAATATATATATTAATAAAACCAAATAATATAAGAGTATATATATTATATACGTGTAAAGTTTTTGTGAAAAAGCCGGATTCCGCGTTAGAAAAAGAAGATCCTCATAGTTCAGGGTATAAACAGAGGGTAATATAATGGAAAATTTTCTCAGTACAACCGAATTAATTATGAAACTAATTAGTTATAATCTAAGTGATAGGCCTATAATCAAGCGAATTACATAAATACCCGAATATATTCGGCTCTACATCATCTATATTAAACTATCATTATACTAATTATGAAATATAAATATAACCCCATCCCCCATCTCATAAACATTATTAAGTATATACCCTACTTTTGAATAATTATCTAAAATGTCAGTAATCATTTAATACTATAACCTCAAAAACTAAAGAGTATTTATACTATAAAATA
Source organism: Trachelipus rathkii (assembly GCA_015478945.1). Taxonomy (NCBI): domain Eukaryota; kingdom Metazoa; phylum Arthropoda; class Malacostraca; order Isopoda; family Trachelipodidae; genus Trachelipus; species Trachelipus rathkii. The sequence goes on from JABUQX010110866.1 coordinate 25,699, forward strand.
TAATATACTTTAATATATACTCCTTTTCCCAAAATAGATTATATATAGAAGTATATATATATATAAATAATATAATTAAAATAAATAATATATAAATATATTATCATATATATATATATATTAGATATATATAAGTAAAATATAATATATATATAATAATATATATAAACCATAATATATATTATAATATATATATTATATATAATATTAATAATATGATAATAAATAATAATATATAATAATATAAATGATGATAATAATTAATAATAATAGAATATATATATAATAGTATACAGATATATAAATATATAAATAATAATATATAATATAAATAATATTAGATATATTAAATATATAAAATATCAATATAATAGAATAACTAACTTTATATGTAAAATATTAAAATATGAAATAATATATTATATATAGATATAATACATATATATATATAATATATAATATAAGTAATATAAAATAATAAATAAATTAATATAGAAATATAATATATATATAAATAATGAATAATATATATATATATTATAATATATGAATTATTAATAAGATATATATATTATAAATAATTATATATATCAATAAATATATATATAATTAATATATATAGATTATATAATATAATATATATATTAATTAATGTAATATATAAAAGATAAAGAATAAATAATATATTATAAATATAATAGATATATATACTGTATAATATAATAAGTAATATAATAATATAAATATATATAAATATATTAAATAAATTATAAAGTAAATATTCGTAATAATATATATAGATATAATAATATAATATATATATATAAGATATATTATATAAAGATATAATTATATATGAAATAGATATATAATAATATATTATAATAATATAATATATAATAATATTATATATATTATAATATAATAAATTAAATATATATAATATTATATATATAAATGATATATAATATATATGATAAATAAATTAATAATAATTAATAATATTTATATTTATATAATATTATAATATATATAATAACTATATAATAATAATAATTATTATAAAATAATATATATGATATTTATAAATATATAATATATAAAATTATATTATAATATAATAATATATAAAGAATTTATTATAATATATATATATATTATATATATTAAAATAATATATATATAATAAGTAGAATTTATATATATAATATATATATAAATAATATATAAATATATTATATAATAATAATAAAATAATAATAATATATAAAATATTATATATAGATATAAAAAATATAAGATATATTAATATGTAAACATAAAGTAATATTTACTTTGTAATAGAGAGAGATATAGAGAAAGATAAAAAGATAAAGAAGAATAATATATAATATAAAAAGATAGAGATATATATATATTATATAGAATATATAAGAATAAATATATATAGTAATAGTAATATATATATAAATAATAAATATATATATATTGATATATAATATATAAGCATCCAGTGAGTTAATCGGTTAAATAGTAAGTTGTTAGTAGTGAGCATAGGAATCTAAAGAAATATTATGTGAAATTTGTTTATAAATAGGCAAATAAGGAAAGATGATTCATGGATAACTACTATTGTATTGGAAGAAATAAGAATAATGAATA
>JABUQX010110867.1:0-7500 GCA_015478945.1 Trachelipus rathkii
TACTACTGTTACTAACGGATATTAATTTTTTTCTCACGTAACGGACCCATCATGCTATCCCCACGACCGATACCCAGTAAGCGAACACTCCTACCCTTCTTTTCTTTCATGAACGCCACAGAACTAGTACAATGTCGTTTATTATCGCTCAGTTTACTTTTTAGTCCGTTACATTTTTGTTCGACCTTTTCTTGAATGTTTGATACCAATTAACCCCCCATCCCCTTCAGCTAATTACTGAGTATATCAAATCTTATAATTAAACCTATTACTAATCTATTACTAAGTATAGTATATATATATATATTCTATACATATATACTACCGTATATATATAATATATATATATATTATATATATATATAACTCTAATATGATACAATATATATATAATATAACATATATACAGTACATACTAGTATACAGCTACCTACATCAAATACACGATAACTCAAAATCCTAAAACATGAAACCGAAATTATAATCATAGTATATACCTTCACTATACTCACTAATCCGGTATTATAATCTATATATATATATAACTACTCCCGTATATATATAGTTATATATAGTAATATTAAGGGAATAAGTGGACATCTGCATTAGAATAATGAATAGGATGGATGGCTTCGTAAACCTAATGGAAACGAATTGAGGGAAGTGTGGATGAACACTTCGAATATCTGCATAACAATTGACAGTACATGAGAAGGTGCACCTAGTGAATGTGTGCTGGTTGATGGCTGCAAGAAGAATAGATTTTTATCTGAAAAGAGGTCGGCTAGGTAAGGAGGAAGTAATGGGGTAGAGTGAGAAGTTAAAAAATGGTAATTCTGCAGGTATAGATGAAATTACTGGTGAGGATGATCAAGAACGGAGGCAGGATGGTGATTGATTGGATTTGAAAGTTGTGTAACAAAGCGTTGGAGGCGTAAGTCCCGTAGAATGAGGAGAGCAGTAATAGTGTCCTTATATAAGGGTAAGGGGGATAAAAGGAACTGTAGAAAATATAGGGTATTTATTTTATTCAGTGTTGTACGGAAGATATATTCTGGGTATTTTGGTCGAAAGTGTTCGTCGAGTGACTGAAGGACTGTAATTGTGAAGAACAAGGGTGCGTTAGAAGTAGTAGAGGATTGTCGTGGATAAATCTTTACATTTGAAACATGATTGAGAAAATGAGGGGAAGAAGAATAAATTGTATTTAGGTTTTATGAGTTTGCAACATTGCCTATGATGGATTAATGGGGAGCTTCCATGACAGGTGTTAGTGGATATATTGGTGTTGGTGGTAAGCTTCCTAATCGAATCAAAAGTATGTATGACGAAGTGAAGCGTTGTGTAAGAACTAGTACTTCTTATCTCTGCCATTTTTAAAGTTCATATGACGTAATTATTTGTCTCTCGATATAAAACAAAATATTTGTTGGCTATAGTGTATTTACTACTTCCAGACATCTGAATAAGTTGTCCATTACACCGGATTTACCACCTCAATGACTAATCCAACACCCAGGAGATCAATAACAGCTTTCCCCCTTCTTCGACAGTCTTACTGCTATGGTACGTCTTATATTTTGTATATGCCCATATCCTTTATTTCTGCATTATAGAAAAAGGGAATGATATGTTTTCCTTACTTCTTTTTAGGTGCTATTAGCGGGGCGGAAATCCCAATTGCTATTACTTGGGCGTTAGAAACCTTCTATTATTCGGGGCGGAAATCCCAATTGCGTATTACTGGGGCCGTAGAAAGCCTTGCTATTATCGGCGTGGAAAGCCTATTTGCTATTTTCGGGGCAGGACGTCCTCATTGCTATTGATATTATTTGACGCAGAAGTTTCTGTTACTATGTGTTGAGGCCTTGTTGCCCACTGATATAACATTCTCAGAAGAAAATCCCAGAACAGTAGACAAGCAAGTAAGGATAAAAAAGGTAAGTATCATTGGGTATAAATGAGCATCAGTTTCCTTCCTTCCAACACATACAATATCATCCACATCCTTGCTTACCAGCTGTTTTCATTTGTTCGCTGGATACTAAAGTTTCACTACTCCCAAAATGAACATGTCTGCCTCATGGTGTCTTCCAGCATATTTCAGCTTTGCCTTGAAATTTTTCGTTTTAGAAAGTAATAAGAGCCAGTAGGTAGTTCATTAGTTCATATGAAATTTACAACATATAGTAAAGATTTATAGTTTTCCCAATCTTTCATTTCCCAATCTTTCATTTCCCCATCATCATAATAATATCCGAAGAGCTTAGTCAGAGCTCTCAGCAGATAAGAGCCTTGGCGAGACTACTGAACATCTTATCGGTCCAGCGACTTTACCTTTTGGTTAGAAAATTCCGCCTATAACCTTCGCTTCCGGGTGAGTTGGCCATTGAAACCCTCACCAATATTAGGACCATTCAGAAGTTCCAGAATCAGAATAGAAAGACATACAAAGGTAATACCTTACTTCTTTCGTTCTATTATTAATTAAATTCATATATTTGAAAGTCTGATTATTGTGAAGGGACTGTGGACGTTTGGCCTTCAGTAATTTTCACTTATTAATTGATGCTTCATACCGCCTTTATCCACTCCCCACATTATATATATATATATTATTATATATATATATATATATATATATATATTATATATATATATATATATATATATATATAATATATAATATATATATATATAAATATATATTATATATATATATATATTATAATATATATATATAATATATATATATATTTTATTATATTAATATATCATATATGATATATATATATATATAAAATCGCGTAGAGTTCATTTGGTTGGCATTACGCTTGTAGCTCCAGCATGCGTGCATAAAGATCCTGTGCACCTGTGTAAGGGGCTGACCTACATACCCATTCGCACATTATAAAAAGTTTCGTTAACAGCCATGATATACCAGTCTTGTTGCTTGGGCATTTCAAAACTAATTTACAAAAGCATGTTAGCCAAAAGAGAAGCTTGATCCTGGATGGACGACACCCTCGTGCCATCGGAGCAGAAGCGAGATCAAAGGACTGTTGCCCACGACCCTAGCACGCATACTCTGTACATTCAATCTTTAGTCTACATCTTCTTAATACAAATACAAAACATAATCAATTAACTAACAATAATTTACCAATAAAGGGTTAATATAATAACGGAGATTTCACGTACCGGGCTTCATTAGGGAGAACTCCCACAATTGTATTCGTGCCCGGTTATTTATAAGATGCTTTGTGGTATTTAACAACATTCTTACCTTTATTCAAATATTTCCCATTGGCACATGACATTTCATATTTCCAATTGCTTGCATAATAATTAATATTTCATGTCAATAAAGCACTAAATCGCGGTTCACCTTTTATTAATCACTCTATTAATCATTAAGAGCTTGAGTACTCTCGCTCATATATATATAGATTATATATATTATATATTATATATATTATATATATATATATATATATATATATATATATATATATATATATATATATATATATATTATATAATATATATATATCATTATATATATATATATATATATTGTAATGTGCCCGCTGCTACGGGTGTTACCATTTCCATTTTTCCCTTTCCAGATTGTATGCTCATCTCAGCGAGTGGTGATTGTGATGGTGACTCTTGGTTCTGAAATGAAATGGCAATTCGGAGATGATTTTTTCTACACAACCCTGGGGTCAGTCTCAAATAGCTGTATAAGCTAAGTATAAAGAGTCAATGTATATTCTATATACTAGAATATACATGACCACATTTTAATTCTTATAAATATTTATGATCACCCTTCCACTCCAGGTTAGGTTTTTGATAAAACAAAGCCCTTTGTGAAATTTTAGACCTATATTGCATACGTGGGTAGTAGATATATTGCCAATATATTCTACTACTTTATACATTTTCGAAACGGTTTGGACGTTAGATTTTATGTTGAAGAATCCTCGTCACAGGGTATGTTGAACCTTCTATTATATTTTGTATTTGTTCAATACCATATCTATTTATATAACGTCTTATGTTGTTACGATCCTAATAATTTTGCATCTTCCGTAGTGATCGAGTCTTGGACCAGGTGGATCAAATCTTGGATCAAAGTTGAAGTCGAATTTGAGGCCGAGTTCCATTGACTGGATTCGTGTCCATTTATTATCGTGGACGGTTCATTTCATTTAGCCGCCTCGTTACTGATTCTCGTGCTTCAGTCAACGTACCCCTACCAGCGGCGTAATCCGTTTTTCCATGAGGTTGACGAGTTCTTTAATCTGCTACCGTATCCACCACTCGGAGGATTTTTTTTATTTTTTTTTATAAAAAGTTCATTTCTCACCGGGATAGCCCTATTCAAGGAGGGGAACTTCTCAGGTAATTTCTACCTAGAATCCGAACTTAGGATTCGAAACCCGCGACCTTGCCATGCGACTCCGTCGCTCTACCGTTTGAGCCACGGTAGCGGTAGCGGTAGCGATATTCTCTATCACGTGACTTACTTGCATCAGTTGACAGACGGTCATATTAGATAGTCTTTTCCGTTACGAATTTTTCCAACGGGGTCGAGGAACATCCTTAACTAAGTTACGTTTCTTAACCATCAGTAGTTTGACTTTGTAAATAAATCACAGACAATGAATTAAAAGCTTTGGCTGACACACTTTGACAAGTGACACACCAGGAAAATATAGTCGTATTACTTCAATCTTTATAAGTACCAATGTATCATTATACCGTTATGTATATAGAGATATTTATATTGCGTAATTTATAATGTCAATTTATTTGTTGGGTATTATATATGCTATATTCTATATATACATATGACAAAATAGGCTAATGCTCATACTTAGCATTCATAGTACTGCACGTTAATTTATCGTATTTTGATATTATTCATATTGGATTATTTTGCTTGAAGGACAAAAACATGTGTTTACACATGTTATTGAAATAGATTAATTTATTTGACATTACCCTTCATTACAATTTTTCTATATTGAATAATTTATATTAAATTGTTTTGCAAATCCCTGTATGTAGGGGATAAAAATTATTTTTATGACACAATACACACATGTTTACATATGTGTATTGAGCTATATTGATTTTTTTTTTGAAAAAATACACTTATGTTTACATAGTTGTATTGAAATCTATTAATTTCGTAAAAGAAATAAATATAGGTTAACATATTGTATTGACATATATTAAATATTTTCATTTAAGAGAATACCCATGTGTTTACACATGTGCATTCGACTATATTAAACAAAATATATATTAAAGAAAATATTAAATAAAAAGACAATCTTATTAGAACCAAACAACCCTGTATATATATATATATATATATATATATATATTATATAATATATATATTATATATATATTTATATAAGTATATATATATAATATATCTATATATATATATTAATATATTATATATATATATATATATATATAATCTATATATATATATATTATATATATATATAAAACAAATATAATATATATATATATATATATATATATATATATATATATATATATATATATATATATATATATATATATATATATATATATATTATAATATATATTATATATATATATATATTATATATATAATATATATATATATATATATATATATATATATATATATATTATATATATATATATATATATATTATATAATATATATATATATATATATATATATTATATATATATATATATATATATATATATAGTATATATATATATATATGTAAAGGTGAGCACGAAAGACAAATTCTGCTGGTCATTCGCTGTTGTCCAGTTGGAGGCGAGCACGAAGAAACAAGGATATATTTATATTGATTCATTATATACAAATTTTGGGAAATGAACATTATACTAATGCTAATATTATTTTCAGTAAATGCTGAATGAGAGAAATAATAAATTATAAATTGATAAATTGATAGTATAAATATAATCTTACTTGTAATACAATTGATTTAATAATACTCACGGGTACACCGTTGAGATAAAATAAACAAGATAAACAGAAGATCGATTACAACTACAATAATCAGAAGAAATACAGCTCCAGAATAAATCTCCATTCACAACAGAAGAAACGAAGATATCCATCATACCAATCTAGGTGGGTAATCAATAGTGAATAGTCTATAAAAAGATAATGGTAAAAATAAATAAAAAGATAAATAATAAGCATTTCATATCCTGCAGAACTTCTTATGTGGAACAACCCGTTGGATTCGTGTATACAAGACGCCCCTCACAGTCATCCTATAAACAGGAAGGGTGAGTAGCTAGAAAATAAAATAAAGATAAAGATGAATTAATAATTGAACAAGAAACTAATGTATGTGTTAATACAGGGCTTCATATCGAGGGTCCAATTAACGTTTCATAACTTGGGACGCCGAAGTTAACTTTCATATCTTGGGACTACAAGATTACAAAACTTTATATCTTGGGTCCACTTGAACTACATATTTCGGGACCAATTGACGTCTCATATCGTGTGTCCATTTAACCTTCATATTTTGAGTTCTGGATTGGAAAGGATCTTCATATTCACCCTACTATTAAATCTACATTGAGAAGTCACGTTGAAGAACAACAATCATCTACTGATTGAATACCGAAGATTCCGGATACTGAGAAAATCAGATATAAATGAAAATCAAGATATTGTAATTTAAGTTAAGTCACATTAGATTCATTTGAGCACCTAGTACCTAACACAACACGGTTACACGGGTCTAGATCTAATTCTTCAAAGATAAACATACAAACCCAGTTATAATATTGTTCAAGAATCATCGCAGGGCTATCCATCTGAACAAGTGATTGATCAGCAAATCGAGATCAAAATCTTCTACATGATTGCATTCTTTTATTAAATAAGTTGATGAAGCCTCTCTTTTATTATCCAAACTTCCAAAGTGTTATTCAACATTGTCTAGGAGAGTTATAGGAAATAGTGGAAGAATCTAGAGGTGCAAGTGAGCTGAATCGTGATCAAGAAGGAGTCGCTGTCGGAATAGAGCTGAGTCCCAGTGCAACTACCAGCCGGGAGGCGAAGCTTAATACTCTCATCGAAGCAGATATCATCATCCAAGAAATTGAGAAGACGACACCGATTCACGAGGGAACTTAATAGACGTCTACAGATTGGAGCAAGGTATCTGTTCTAACATTTTCTTTAATTATTGTAACCAAGTTCATCAGTTTTCAAAATTTGGTGAGTACATTGGTACTCACCGTAATATATATATATATATATATATATATATATATATATATATATATATATATATATATATATATATATATATATATATATATATATAATATATATATATATATATATATATATATATATATATATATATAATATATATATATATATATTATATATATATATATATATATATATTATATATA
>JABUQX010110867.1:10000-17500 GCA_015478945.1 Trachelipus rathkii
TATATTTATATATATATATAGTTATATATTATATTATATATATAATATATATATATATTACTATACTATATTATATATATATATATTTATTATATAGATCTCTATGCAACAATATACATATTAAAAATATATAGTTATAGGTTTATATATATATATCATAAAGTGGGGATCAAATGAGCTTAGAGCTACAAGCAGTTACCCATATGAGAGTAATACTGTCTTTACTTCAGCATTGCTTGGGTTTATTAATTAAAGAGTTTCAGGCAATTTTTTTGTTATAATTAGAATAACATTACCAATTTGTTTTAAAATACATAATTACAAATATTATTAACTTAAAATTAGATTTTCAATGGTCCATGGATTAGACTAGCCAATATAAATATCTAGATTTCGTTAAACCAGACTGTGGTTTAAATATTTGCGATCCACTCATATCAGTATCAGAATTGACATGGGTTACATAGATTACTTCATTTGCTTATAAACAAGCATCCAGAATTATGGTATTTCAATACTATCCATCCCCTTTATAACTATTGTAAAACATAAGATCAATGGCGATGTATAACACAAATGTAATATAGAAATGAAAACTGTACATTACACTAAATTAGTACTACCCCGGATGTCTTCGGTTTGCTTGTCAGATCTTTCAGATGGCACGTGCTCATTTGGCATCTAGAGACAGTCATCTGAATATGAAACTAACCTCCTCCTACTCCCTTGCAACATCGTCATGAACCATGACCATGAGTCAAGGTTTCGGAGGAAAATATATGTATGGCTTATATAATTTCTCCTTAAAAGAGCCTAAATACAATTTATTATTCTGCTCTCTCATTATAACATATAATATTATACCGTTTAAAATTTAATATATATATATATATAATAATATATATCTATTATATTATATATTCCTCTATACTATAATATACTATATAATATATATATATATAGTATATAGTATATAGTATTATATATAGTATATACTATATATATTAATATATACTTATATATACTCATTAGATGGGGTTCCAATGAGCTTAGAGCTAACAAGCAGTACCATATGAGAGTAATACTTGTCCTTCTTCAGCATTGCTGGGTTATACATTAAAGAGTTTCAGGCAATTTTGTTATCTGGTGTGTTATGGGGTAGGTACTTTAAAGGAATTTTTCACATGGTTGGTGTTAGACTGCTATATCTTATATGCACATATCAATTTGTTAGCCGAGTCCCATCTAAATCAATCTTCGTAAGGTTTAGATGGCAGTAAGTGATATATCTCTTAAGAGCTAGTCGGCGGCCAATACCACTGGGGCTTAGCATCATTTTCCAGGGTTATTAGAAGTTTATGGATGTAGTTGGAAAAAATCACTATCAAAGGAGGTGTAATGGCAATATCTATGATGAATCTACAGAAAACTGTGTGATCATGTGTTAAGCCGCTGATGGCGTTTATTCCAATATCCTTAGAAGGTTTAATAAGATTTTTAAATTGTTGGGGAATTGCTTCATAGCTAACCAAGCTAATACTAGCTCCAGTGTCAACAATACATTTTTCAAACTTAAGACTATTTTGTTCAAAAGCTACGGAATATTGTTAAATGAATTGACGTGAAATGATTTACAATTTGACGTTACAGTTCGTACAGGACTGTGTTATCTTTAGGAGTTTATTCAGTTAAAGTTACAGGGGAGTGCTGTGTGTTATTTTCAGTGCTTTCTGGGGGTCAGAAATTAAGGAGAAGACGTTTCTTTGGTTTGTGGATTGTGAGTGAATGTTTCCATGTTCATGAATGGAAAATTGGATAAGAAATCTGTGTTTGACTTTTTCTCCACAGGTGGACTCACAAAGTTTACTCATTTTTAACCCTAGAATGCAGACATGGTTTTTTCGAAACGCACTTACAGACATGGGGTCAAATTCACCCCAAGTGGGAAAATATACAGTAAAATCTATGGAATATTTAATTTAATAAATTTTACTAACAGAATCTCTTGTTTAATGATAAATCATGATGACAATAGCAAAAAAAAAAAAAAAAAAAAAAAAAAAAAAAAAAAAAAACAAGAAATAAAATAAAGAAAAGTTACAACCATAAAGAAAAAAAAATCGTAAAAAAAAAAAATTCTTGACGTTTTTGAAAAATGAACATTTCCTCTTTTAGTTGAAGGGTATGGTTCTCTTTACTGAAAGTTTGAAGTTCATGCAACATGCGGAAGTCACCTAGTTTCTGAAATGAAAATGTGTCATTTTTTTTTGGCCTTTTTTTGGTGGGTTTTGGACTAGTGTTGGCTGAGCACCGGAATTTTGTGAACCGCACCGCACAACACCCTGGTAAGCGCACCACGCACTGCACCGCACCCAAAGCCATTTTTGTCGCACCACACCGCACCTCTATGTTTCAATGCGCACCGCACCGCACCGCACCGCAGCTCTATATTTTAAAAATTGCACCTCACCGGTACACTGGATTTGTGTGGCGCACCGCACCACACCACCGTACCGCACCGCACCACACCGCACCTCTATATTTTAAAAATTGCACTACACCGGTACCCTGGATTTGTGTGGCACACCGCACCACTCCAAAATGAGCGCACCACAACCCGTACCACACAGCACCGCACCGCATCTGGTGCTTTGGCCAACTCTAGTTTGGACTAATTGAATTTTTGAAGGAATATCTGAAATATCGTGTTCAAACTTACAAAGGAAGTTTCCTTTTGTAGAAGAACATATATAAACATATATAAGAACACCACTATTAATAACTCGGCACCGCACCGGAGCCAGCACCGGTACCGGTAATAACTTATACTCTTCATTCTTCATCCATCCTTCCTCATTCTTTTTCTTTCATTCCTCCTTCTTCATTCTTCTGTTCTTTTATGCTTTCCGGGCATTTCTTCCTCTTTTATTTCAGTTGGGGATCCCCTCCGGGGGTCCCAAACACCAATCATTCTTATTCATCATTCTTCCTAACTCCTTTCTCCATCCTCCTCTATGCACTCTCCAAATTTCATCCTCCTACCATCATTTCCTATTTTTAGGGGCCAGCACTCCCTCCAGGTGGTGCATGGACACGTAACCTCGTCTACGACGAGGTTACGGCATCACCAAATAGGGTGCCAAGTTTCAGCCTTCTACGATCATTTCCAGGTTTTTGGGCTCAGCCCCATCACACGTTGGCCGTAGCGGCGCGAAACCGCGATTTCGAGAAGGCGGCGGCGGAGGCACCATCGGACGGTTGCATATATATATATATATATATATATATATATATATATATATATATATATAATAATACACAATATATATATATATATAATATATATATAATATATATATATTATAATATATATATATATATATATATATATATATATATATATATATGATGCAGACAGTGATGATGTGAGACATCATCATTGTCTGCTGCATGATGTCTTTATCTTTGCAGTTACATAAATATAATTAATGGATATGTTTGATATATAGTATTTAATAGTTGAAGATAATATATGTTAGAGCTACATAAAAACATAAAAAGAAGAAGAAATAATATATAGACAAAAGAGGTGTTCATTCAGTTACAAGCAGAGGGATAGAATCATTCAGTTACAAGCAGAGGGATAGAATCATTCAGTTACAAGCAGAGGGATAGAATATATAATTAGCGAGCGATAATCATTAAATCATTCATTGAGACTGGACTTCATTATTTTTGACGTGACCAGACTTGATTGTTATAACGTGACTTAACTAACCCACTATCTATTAACACATCACCTTCAATCATTGCATCTTTTATCGCTGTGATTTGGAGCTCATCTATTCCATCCCATTGATATTAAGACTCAGGTAAATTTCATATTATTGTTGTATTATTATATATCTTATTGTTGGAATTATTAGATAATATATAGTAAATAGCTTAATAGTGATAGGAGAGATAGATAATATTATTACAAATTACATAAATATTTATATAGTTAGATTCATTATCGTCAATTGCGCAACTCTGCTAATTTTTCCATTCATAATGGGTGGTGATGATGAAACAAAGAGGGAGATAGAATCTAGAATAGTGGGTAAATGTCCAGTGTTTTCTGGGAAGGAAAGGGATTATGAGAAGTGGAGGAGAAAGGTGTGTGATTGGGTAGAATTAAACGGAAGCATGAGACAAAGGGGGTTAATGATAAGATTATATTTGGAGGGCGAAGCGGAAGAACTAACGAAGAACCTAAGTATAAGGGAGTTATCAAGTGAGGGCGGGGTGAAGTTAATATTAGCAGCATTAGATAATAGGTATAAGTTGGATAAACGAGTGGAGAGGTTCAATAGTGTTCTGAATGTATTAAAAATTGATAGAAGGGAAGAAGAAAGCGTGAAAGAATATGTGATACGGTATGAAAAGGTAATGAGTGAAGCAATCTGTTTAGGGATGAGCGAGTGGGGAAAGGATGTAAAAGGAGCGCATTTGTTGTACTCAGCAAGATTGAAAAAGTGGGAAGAACAGATTATTATAGGTGGATGTGGTGACAGTGATTTGGAATATGAGAATATTAGAAAACAAATGTTAAGAATATTTGAAGACATAAAAACTGAGAGTGAGGATACAAGAGAAAGAAAGGAAAAGGAAGAAATGTGGTGGGTAAGGAATAGACAAGGTATGGATGAAATGACAGGGGCAGTGTATAAGAGAAGAGAAGCAAGTAGAAATGAAAAAGAACAAGTGTGGCAGGAGAATAATAGTATGAATGTAGAGGGGGCTCAGAGGAGGGAAATACAAGGTGAAAGAGAAGAAAGAATCAGATGTTATAAGTGTGGAGGAATAGGACATAAAGGTTGGGAATGTTTGAGTAAGGGATTTAGATGTTTTAAATGTATGAAAGATGGACATATGGCGAAAGATTGTGAAGATCAAATTTTTTGTTTTAGGTGTGGAAGAAAGGGACATGGATCAAGAGAGTGTCAAACGAGTGTGGAACATATAAAAAAATGTACGAAGTGTCACAAATGGGGACATGAAGAAAATGATTGTTGGTGGAATGAGAAAAAGGGAATAAAAGAAGTGAATAAAAAGGAGAAAGAGAATATCTATCTGAATGAGCTGCATGGTAGAAATAGAGAAGAGAAAAGTGAAACAAATGAAGATGAAATAAAAGAAGGGATGATTGAGGCGATATTAGATAAAAGAGCTAACAGTACAATGACTGGAAGTATAAAGAAAGATTGACATAAGGAAATATTAGGGTATGTAAGCATACATGAACTTACAGAAGAATATCAGGGAGAGAATCAATCAAGAAAAAAGAGCAAAAGAGGGAAACGAAAGAAAAAAGTGAAGAGTGATCAAGAGAATAATGTAAATAATAAAAGTAGTGAGAGAGACATAGAAAAGATACAAATGAGAGATAACCACATAAATGAGAGTGAGAAAGAATATATTAGTTTTGGAGGATGTGAAAAAGAAAAAGATGATGAGAATGAATATAGTAGTGTTATGGTGTGTGAAAAGGGAGATGAGGAACTACAAAGTACAAATCAAACAAGTGGAATAGTGTATAAGATATTGAATATGTGTGATGAAATGATGGAAGACATTAACTCGAGAAAGAAATGGAAGTATCAAAATGTAAGTGCAGGATTATACAAGATGTGGAATATGTGTGAAGAATTTATTGGGAATTTGAAAGAAAAGAAATGTAAGTATAATAATGTATTCTGAGGAGGAATGAGAGTTATATAATATAAGGATTAGGGGGATAAAAGAGGTGGAAGAGAGTGGTGTGAGATTGATGCAGACAGTGATGATGTGAGACATCATCATTGTCTGCTGCATGATGTCTTTATCTTTGCAGTTACATAAATATTATAATTAATGGATATGTTTGATATATAGTATTTAATAGTGGAAGATAATATATGTTAGAGCTACATAAAAACATAAAAAGAAGAAGAAATAATATATAGACAAAAGAGGTGCTCATTTAGTTACAAGAAGAGGGATAGAATCATTCAGTTACAAGCAGAGGGATAGAATCATTTAGTTACAAGAAGAGGGATAGAATCATTCAGTTACAAGCAGAGGGATAGAATATGTAATTAGCGAGCGATAATCATTAAATCATTCATTGAGACTGGACTTCATTATTTTTGACGTGACCAGACTTGATTGTTATAACGTGACTTAACTAACCCACTATCTATTAACACATCACCTTCAATCATTGCATCCTTTATCGCTGTGATTTGGAGCTCATCTATTCCATCCCATTGATATTAAGACTCAGGTAAATTTCATATTTCATATTATTGTTGTATTATTATATATCTTATTGTTGGAATTATTAGATAATATATAGTAAATAGCTTAATAGTGATAGGAGAGATAGATAATATTATTACAAATTACATAAATATTTATATAGTTAGATTCATTATCGTCAATTGCGCAACTCTGCTAGGTAAATCAAATAATACATAATGGGTGGTGATAATGAATCAATGAGTAGTGAAGAGGTTAGAATGATTGGGAAATGCCCGTTGTTCACTGGAAGGGATGGGCCGGATAGTGAATTTGCCGGATACCGGATATCCGGCTGGAAGTTAACCGGCCTAATCCGAGCACGTCTGTTATATATATATATATATATATCATATATATATAATTTATATATGATTATTATAATATTATAATATATATATATATATATATATATATATATATATATATATTATATATATATATATACAGGGTGTTCCGTAACATGTGGGACCCACTGAAGGGGATGTTTTACGTTTAGAGACATGTGTAAGAATTATAGTTCGATTATTTAATTCATTAAATAGGATGGGATATGTTACGTTGGTGTCAGCGCAATAAGAAAACCGCGCACAAACATGCGATTGTCGAATGGGATGATATATTTTTTATGGCTTCATGTGAAATGCACATTAAAATGAGTGGCTCTTCCTCCAAAATTTTTTGATACGGTTGGTTCGCTTCACGCAATGTACCTACGCGTCCAATGTTACCAACAATAGTTTTAAACGTGAATGTGAAAAGGTTGAAGAAAACAATGTTATTCAAGACAGCTCATAATATCGATACATGTAATGTAATAACGTTGTTAATAGTATCATAACAAATTTACACCTATGAATCTTATCCACAGCATGCAAGAAGGGAGAAGAACGTCAGGTCGTTTCAACATGTACATACAGTATTTACAAATGTTGTTCGAAGACGCTTCCATCCACGCGAATACATGCCTCAGCCCTCTGGCGCCAGGTTTCATTGCATGCCAATGACAGTGATGCCGGGTTGATTTCCCTACATGCGTTGGTTATTCGACGGCGAAGTTACTGGGTCAATAAACTGAGCTTACACGGTATGTTTGAGAAAGGTTCTGTCGAGGTAGGTCGTCCTATAGCTGGCATTATGTGCCTGGGCACACCATCCATGTTGGTAATATATTCCTTC
>JABUQX010110867.1:22500-23597 GCA_015478945.1 Trachelipus rathkii
CGATTCTTGTTATTCAAAAGATGAGGTTCCTCGAACTCGAAAGAACAGTTTTCTCCTGGATTCTGTAACTGCGATAGCAGCTGAAAAATCTCAAGTAGATGGTGATGTTTTTCCTTCAAAGAGTCTATAAGTTAGGCGCATCAAGTAATACAGAAATGATTATTCATTCCAACGATATTGGCAATTTCAAAGGTACGGTATTTAGCAATAAGGAAAACGTGGAAATATTAAAATATCTCTGAAATAGATTCTGATATATATGGCAAATTTCGGAAAAGATATTTTCAAAGGAAGTGACGACGAATTTTTAAGGTGGTTTAGCTACTTCTGATAAAAACGTTGGCGTTTATTGCTCACATTGTGGTATTGCTTTTTTGGAACAAACAGAAGAAGGTAAAGGAAACACAAGGTTGGGTGTTTTTGTCTCGAGACCGTATTCAAACTTTAAAAAAAAAAGCCACTGAATCTTTCAAAAAACACAAAGAAACTAAATATCACAAAGAATCGGTAGGAAAGAGATTTGCTGTAGAAAAGCAAGTTCAAGGAAAAATCGAGAGCATCAACAAACAGATTGACGTCAGAAGAAAAGGGGGCCGAAGACAGAAGAAAGCGGTTAATTCACATTGTTGAAACATTCGATCTGTGGTAAGGCAAAATATTCGTTACATGGACATACATGACTCAGGTCGAATGGGTGGGGGGGGGGGCGAACTCTCTTTGGCCTGTGGGAAAACGATGGCAATTTTCGAGTTTTTTAGATATCGTGCTAATGCTGGAAACCATGTTTTCTTTTCAGACATTTTAAGCTAGTCTGGGGGAAATGCCAATGTATACAATTCCACAGTCCAAATGTTCTAATTCGTCATTTGCGCATCTCCATCAACTTAAAATTGTTGCAAAACAATAAAGCATTTTTTTTTTACTGCCTTAGCATTGAGACGACCGGATGTGGTCCCCAGAAGGGAACAATTTTCGTTGTGTGTGCATTACGTTGATATCGATACTCTTAAATAAAAAAAAAAGATATTTTTTTTTTTTGTCTTTTGTCTCAGTAAATGATTTGACGGGAAAAAGTCTTGCAAAATTAATTGATGAAA
>JABUQX010110868.1:0-36101 GCA_015478945.1 Trachelipus rathkii
TGTATTTTTATATATACCATTTTATATAATTATATATATATATATATATTATATATATATATATAATATATTATAATATATATTTATAGTATATATTATATATATAATATATAATTAGTTATTATTTATATATATATATTATATATTATATATTATATATACTATAGAGCCTCTAGAAGAGCACAATCCATATTTGAAAAACTAGCAATAGGCTAACGGAAAAAGGATCAATTGTTTGGAATTTCTTTTAAAAATTTTAGTGCGGAAAATGTACAAAAACAAAAAACAAAACTTAAATAGCTACAGGGAAAAGGATACTTTTTTTGGAATCCTTGTAAATTTTTAGGAAATGGTAAAAAAAAAATTGGTATTTTTTTTTTTTAGGGAGCTCGAACAGCCGGCGGGGACAGAGTATATATATATACTATTATATATATATGATTATATATATATATAATATATATATATTATATAGATATATTATATTATATTATATATTATATATATTTATATTATAATATATTATATATATTATATATATATATTATATATATATATTTTATAATTGATGTATATAATATTATATATATTAACTATATATATATATATGATATATATATATATATATATATATTTATTTTTGTAAAGGTTATTACAACGCAATGTGGGGGCTCGACCACGGGGGACACCGGGGGAACGTTTTCCATACCGCCGTACGGGAGGGGTGGAGGAACCGCGCAACACCTCGCAATACAAAGAGGGGGGTTCGGAGACCTCCCGGAGGAGGGGAAATATCGTACCGTAGTTTCCTCGGAAGGTCGAAAGACCCGACTCCTGCTAAGGTGCGGTAATATCCTTGGTGTATTCTCTCTAGTTAAAACAAATTACTATGCTGAAGTCTTTTATTTTAACGAGTAGTTAAAAGGTCTTCAATAGGCTTCTGCCCTATTGTTATTAATTTTAAAAATGTTTTGAAAAGATCAGTTTAAAAAATTGCAAAATGATTGAAATTAAAGACATAAATGTGAAGTTCAAAAAGAAAAAAATTATTATACAGGAACAAATTCACTTTTTGTTCCAACTTAGCTTTATTAAGCTACGATCACGGTGACACATTGCTCGATTCATAAGTAAATATACGTTTAGAGCTATTTTTGGAACAAAAGATTTTTGAAGTTTCCATTATTTTCTATTGGATAAATTTAGTGATACAGAAATTTATATTATATATATATATTATATTACATTATAGTATATATATATAATATATATATACTATTATTATTATATATATATATCTATATATTATGATATATCTTATATATATATATATGTATATAATATATTATATCTTATTAGTGAGAGAGGGAGGAGAGGAAGAGAGAGAGAGAGCAGAGAGAGAGAGAGAGAAGAGAGGGGAGAGGAGAGAGGAGAGAGAGAGAGATGGAGAGAGAGGAGGAGAGAGAGAGGAGAGAGAGGAGAGAGAAGGAGGAGAGAGAGAGAGAGAGAGAGAGAGAGAGGAGAGAGAGAGAGGAGAAGTTCAGGAGCAAAATAGCCCCGGTAAAAGGGAGGGATATAAGAAGTTCTCTTTTTTGGGGGGTCTGCAGTGCGTAGCTATGGACGAGCGCATTGTATATATAATTTATACTATATATATTATATAATAGATATAATATATATATTATATATATATATAATTATATATATATAATTATATATATACTCTATTATATATATATTATGTTATATATATATTATATATATATATAGTATAATATATATTATATATATAATATATAATATCTATATATATTTATATATAGTATATGATTATATTATATATATAATTATATATATATATATATATTATTAATATATACTATATATATATAGTATATACTATATATATATATTATCTTATATATATATATATATATATATATATATTTATTAATTATATATATATATATAATATAATTTATATATATCGTATATTATATAATTATATATATATATATATATTTATCTACTTATATATATATATGATATATTATATATAGTGTAATAGTATTTAGGGGTGTGGCTAAGGTGTGAGAAGAATTCGATAACGAGAGGGAATGAACGTGTTAGAGAGTTGGTGTGGTGTGAAGAAGGGTATAAGTAGAATAAATGAGTATGTTGAGATGGTTTGGTCATGGTGGGAAGGATTGGTGTAGTTCGTGGTTGGTTAAGCGGATGTGTTGTGGTGAGTGTGTTGGGACCGACCGGGGAGAACGAAGAGAAAGTGGATTGAGTTCAGTAACGAATGTCTGAAGGAGAGAAATGTGAGTTTGGCAGGAGGGAGAGTAGGGTGCATGATAGGAGAGAAAGGCGGGGTTTTGTATGGGGGCATGGTTGTGGCCCTGGGCGGGGATGACCCTTACATGACGATTTTACCATAGTGATGGGTCGTTCGCGGTCATGATGCTCTAGGGTTGGATTTTCTGTCTGTGACTGAGCTCTGCATTATTAATAGGTAAGAGGGGGCGGTAAGGCTGGCTTTCTTTCGGACGTTTGTCATGTTCTTCACTACTAGCTTTTCTTCCGATGCTTTGTACAGCACTACCCGAATCTTTGGGCAAGAGGAAGGTGAGAAGAAAGAAGAATATATATTATTAATATATTACTAGTAGCTAATATATTTATATATATATATATATATCTCTATCATATATATATAATATATATAATATTATCTATATATATAATATTATATACACTTAATATATATATATATATAAGTTTTTCTTTCTATGAATAAATGGGATCATTTTGGATTTGGAAAATGAACTTTTCAAAGTTAAATTAAGAAAAAAAAATTTTCTTATAAGTTGGCAACTATCATGAGCAAAAATGGATCATGTCATAGAGATTGTTAATTGAGGAATATAAATTCTTATTATTATAAAAATTATTTTTAAAGCAAGATTGAATCAAATAAAAATTAGAAATAAATTAGTTTTTCCTTATGAAATGGAATTTTGTATTTATTAAAATATCAACAACTGATGATTAGTTAGAGTATATTTTTTATAAAGCATCCTAAAAATTATGATTGGCCATGTCATGGGGGATCATAGTCATGAGCACGTGTCAATTTTAAAATCAAAGAAATTTTTTATTTATTTAAAAACTCAGAATTTCAGAGCTTTAAAAATTGAGGAGAGAGAGAGAGAGAGAGAGAGAGCGAGGAGAGAGGAGAGAGAGAGGAGAGAGAGGAGGAGAGAGAGAGAGAGAGAGAGAGGGAGAGAGAGAGAGAGAGAGAGAGAGAAGAGAGAGAGAGAGAGTAGAGAAGAGAAGAGAGAGAGAGAGAGAGAGAGAGAGAGAGAGAGAGAGAGAGGAGAGAGAGAGAGAGAGAAGAGAGAGAGAGAGAGAGAGAGAAGAGAAGAGAGCGGAGAGAGAGAGAGAGAGAGAAGAGAGAGAAGAGAGAGAGAGAGAGAGAAGAAGAGAGAGAGAGAGGAGAGAGAGGAGAGAGAGAGAGAGAGAGGGAAGGGAGAGAGAGAGAGAGAGAGAGAGAGAGAGAGAGAAGAGGAGAGAGAGATGAGAGAGAGAGAGAGAGAGAGAGAGAGAGGGAGGAGATTCAGCTTCTGATGTAAAAGTAGTGTAGTGACTATAGATGAGCTATATATATAATTATATATATAAATAATATAATATATATAATATATATATATTCTATATTATAATATATATATTTTATATTATATATATATATATATTATTATATATATATATTATTATATATATATATATAGGTCTAATTTGTTTTTAACGACTCCGTATTTTTGATTTTTTTTTTGTTTTTTTTTTTATTATTGCTATTTATGATACTAAGATGAGATTTTAAGTGGTAACGGACAGGATTCAAAAGTTCGAAATATCTTTAAATAATAATTTATTAAAAATCACATTTATGGTTAAATATTTTTTTTCAAAAATGCGAATATTCTCGTAAAAGTCAGAGCTACAGAACAAAACCGATTACATATTTGGAATCAAGCGTATAAAGCTTATTACAAATATGTATAAAAAAAAAATTTATATATAGTGGGCTAGAACCGACGGGGGACAGAGGGGGGACGTTTTTCATACTCCGTAGGGGAGGGGCGCGGAGACCGCGCCGACGCGACACCCAAATAC
The DNA here is from genome assembly GCA_015478945.1 of Trachelipus rathkii. Classification (NCBI taxonomy): domain Eukaryota; kingdom Metazoa; phylum Arthropoda; class Malacostraca; order Isopoda; family Trachelipodidae; genus Trachelipus; species Trachelipus rathkii. The sequence continues at coordinate 4,180 of JABUQX010110868.1, forward strand.
CCAAGAGCGGGGGTTCCGGAGACAGTCCCGGAGGGGGGGAAGTAGTCCTACCCTGCTCGTTCCCCGGAAGGCGAGAGACGCGCCCCGACTTCTCGGAATCTTTTGCGTTTTAACACATTTCTTCCCATTCCCTACAAAATTAACCCTAATATCAAACAAAATTTACCTAAAAAAATAATTTTTTTAAAATTGATTTTACATATTCTGAACTTTTTCGAATCATGTCGTTAGCATATTAATTACATTGTTAGTAATTTAAATACTGAGCAATCATGTTATGAAGAAAAAAAAAACAAAAAATAATATAAAACTGTGCCAGAGTCGTAAAACTGAAAGGTCCTATATATTTTTGAATCAGTTCGTTAACGATTATCCAACTGAATTGATTAATGTTAGGCTATCGATAAGGTAATGAGAGAATATACTTAAAAAAATTCAATAAATTGACGGAGTAGTAAAACAGATAAGGTCTATATCTTATATATATTAGTAGTACTAATTTATAATATATATTATATATATTTACTAATATTAATACTTTATAATAAATATATTATATATATATATTATACTATATATAACTATATTTATATATTATATATATATATATATATATACTATATATATATGATATATAGTATCTATATTATAATATATAAGAATATATATTTGACAATACATAAGAGACTGGTAAGTCATAATAAAATTGAATTAATTTAATTAAATGGGTCATAGTCAAGAACACGTGATACATTTAAAATGGAGGTAAATTATAATCGGTCTGAGAATACATAAAACAAGGATTAATATTAGGCATATAGAATTTAGCCTTAACTCTGGAAGATAGGAGCGAAGAATGAAAGTTCTTTATTGTGAATAATGAGTTCAGGGTAGTCCGGTCTGAACAAGGTGATAAAATAGAAGTTTGAGGGGTGAAGAGAGGATCATAACTAGCAAGACTTGGGGGAGGGTTTTTGAACATAAAAAGAAACTGACTATAGTAGTTAGTTAGCCACACACTCAACTATAGTGATGGTTGCTGCGATACGAAGAGGTTCATTTCCCTAGTGTATGCTTGATGGTACAAAGCACTGCGACCCTCTGCTATCAGTCTCTCAGGTTTCATGCCAACATAACTTAATTGAAACTCTTAATATATGTGAGGAGGGAAATCAGTTGGGAGAATGTGGTTCTGTTTTAAGGCAGACGGGAGATATGTGGAGCTGGTTTAGAGATCGACTGATATATGGGGCTGTTTTATATGACGGAGTTCAATTTAGGATTAAGATCTTGAAATTGTAAATGCGATGACCATTAGTTGCACGGCACAAATTGAAGGATTAAAGGGGAATGTATGATAAAGCGAGCTAATTAGGAAAAGCTATAGAAGCACCTATAGCCCTCTCCCGATATAGAGCCGCTGAAGTAAATTGACAAGGAGGTAATGTGGGCTATAGAATTTGGATAAAATGTGATCTTCAGTAACGCCTGGGTGGTTCATTAGAACTTCAGAATTTGATACTTTAAACAGAATAACATTTAAAAATTTTTGGAGAGGAACGGTCACAGGGGGGAAAAATCTTCTTAGACTAATTTATTTAATATTCAAATGAAAGCGTTTTAATGAGACTTGGCAAGAGTAACTTAAAATCGCTTTAATTTTTAGATGAGTGATCATTCTGTTTTAGTGCATCATGCGCAATGTTAAAGAGGTTCATTCAGCTCTTCGTTTAACCCCCTGATGAGACGAATACCGATCATCGTTCTTCCGTTCATTGATTCACTCTTGAAAAAGAATATTTAAAATTAAAAAGGTTAGACGAAACAAGTTTTAGGATAAGCTCTTCACCATTAGAGATATGCCGAACAAGATAGTCTTTATAAACTAATTGTGATACATTATTTCGTGAGGTTTTTTTGGTCGACCAGCAAGCTAATGATCTCAGGTAATATAACATCTGGCTGCTGACATACCCAATAACTATAATTTAATTTCACAACTTCAAGCGGAAAATGATGTTACTATTCTAAGATGACAACACTTAACTTTTCTGTGAAGAGTAAATTTAAACAACCTGCATGTCGTGGTCCTTTCTTTTATCAATTGTAGATGAAGCCATGTCCTCGCTAGCGTGCCCCTTATACACCTCCAATCATCCACATATGGAACAGTTCATTACCGATTAATTCTACTATACAACTATCCTTTTTTCTAACATTTTTGTTGGATTTTTCATACTTAAGGATTTTAATATATCTACTACTTGAAGGTAACTGTGCTTATGCTACTACAAATTAAAACTACACGAAGTGCTTAAGAGGTTTTTTCCATCTGTGGTTTACACATCAGACAATTAATATACATTACACTGATACTAAACACGTTAGATAACATTCAAAGTTTACGCAGCTACCTTAAAGACGTGAGAACAAAATTGTTTACAGCTCCATGAGGATATTAAGAAAATCTAAAGGCTCAGAAATCTACACGATTTCTTCCTTCAGCGCTCGTCCTTTACACGCCAGGAAATATCTTCGGCAACAATTAAGTAAATATCGGTGTCCACACAAACCCTTGCGTCATGCCACCTTTGATGGGCCCGAGATCAAGACGCCTTGGCTCGTGCTTCCTCGTTTCCCCTAAGTCGCTCCAACTCAATAGTATACTTGGTTATGACCCCAGCACTTCATAATATCAAACCCCATTATGTACTTGTCTGTTCAAACAAATGGGCATTGCACCGGCTGAGGGCTAGACTTCTTCTGGTACTATAGATTTTTTTTTCCCCCTTGTGATTGTCCCACATTCCACACCTCTGCTTTTCCCATAAAATACTCACCTTCTTTGTGTACACCACAATTGGTCGGGAAGCCTCAATTTGGTCGTCCCTGAGTTTCCGTTCTCTCCTGTTCCCTCCCTTATTCTCATTTGTAATTCCCAAGCTTCTTTTACTGATCCTTCGTCCATTACTCTGCATAAACATGATCAAGTTTTCGACCCTCCTACACCTGCTATAGTTTATTTCTATATATCTTTGATACCAACCACTTCACGATATACAAGTTGCAAAACAGCCACCACCGTACATTAAATATTCCGGTACTATCAGCCTCCACATTCAGGGACCAGACAAACAAAAAGGCAAAGTGAGACCAGAAACATGCGCACTACTTCATATAGGATATCCCCTTTTTACGAACATCAACCCAGTGCCTGTAATCATTTAGTTTCTCCCCTCACTAAACTACAATGAGCCATTTATCTTAGGTGGCACCCGATTCGACGTGGTTCCTACTGCTTTCCCTCGCCCCCAGCTTTTATACTGTCCCGCGCCGTCACGCGTGTGGACTATCGCCGTACACTGGTTTTCTACAAAATGTTTCCACACACCACCGCGCCACTAGTTCCCGAAAATATTCAAGCAAAACCCCAGCGCTTTGTCTTTTACACAGCCGATTTGCCGCTCCTATTAGTCCCTACTGTTCTAACCCTATCTTGACCACTTCCCAGCCCTAAAATCTCTCCAACGCAGAACACACCCTTTTAATCTCCGGAACCTATCAAACTGCCGACTTCCTCCCCGACGTACCCACTTTTATTCAGCGGCCGGTGCCTTGGGATCCGTTCCTACGAGCTCTGGCTCTGACGAGGTCACCGACCGCCGCGGCGTCCGCGGTCGTCGCCATCAGTGCGGGCGCGTCGACGTCTGACTCTGTGTCTACATTACCTTTAATCCTAGATCCTGCATGCGCTCCCAGCCGCTTTTACCCCTAACTTCGTACAAGCGGGGATTCGCTCCGTTGGCCTCCGGCGTTTGCTGAGAATATCAACCCACACTACAAGCGGCTGCTCTCAACACACCATCGGCCTCCGTCCCACCCCGCACGCTTCCCGTCGTTTTCTCCGCCACCGACGGTTTCTCCTTACACCCTTCCCATGCTGCGAGTCCCTCCCACGGACACACCATGGCCCCTTTTCCTAGACTCTGCGTACATCTGCACGATTTTCTCTTATCGTGGCGTCGGGCTCTCGCCGCTTTCGGCAAAACTCACGCAGTTTTTCCGCTGCTTTCGTCGTTCCTGGGCCTTACACCATCTAGACCTCTTTTCAATTTTGTGCGATCCTTTGGTCTCGAGATATATCATATCTTCTCCCCGCCGATGTAGCTCCATGACACGTATTCACTACTATGCATTGCCGCCTCTTTCCTTCCGTCCCGTTTGCTCTGCCCGGGCGGGCGCTCTCCTTTTCTCCGCGGTATTCCCGTCGTATAGCGAAGACCACTATATCTGCTTCTGTCCCGGGTCTTCGCTCTAACTGCGGCCCCTGCTTACTCTTCTCGCCCCCCTTAAGTTTTTTTAGTCCCCTGCGCTCTCACATCGCAGAAAGAGTAGCAGAATCTTTGTATTTACTAAGAGGAAGACGCGTAATAAATGTGCTATAACTTTTTTAATATGACCGAAAGATTATGCAGGTAAATACCTATTTCATATTTTTACTTGTACAGTCAGAACCTTTATGTTGTAAACTGTCTTTCATATGGGACTTCGCGTTGCAGAAGGATTTGATGGTTATCTCATTCAATATGAAGAGCACGGCTTTAACTAATACTTTGAAGAGTCTGTTATAAACAGACTCTTTTCATTCGAAGTTCTAGAGGGTGTTCCAACTAATTCGGCAACGAGTTAACATTAGTACAGTACATTAGATCACCCTCTGAGGAGAATAAGTGGTGAAAGGTTCTGTTGCCTCCGACGATGCGTAGAAATCCTAGTTCCTTTCTCAAGGAGATTCAGCTTTTTTTATGCTTGATTGCGACCTAATTCTGGAACTGAACATTTGCCAGTTTCAGATTTTAGAACTGTTGGTTAAATCAGCCTATATATCTTATTGGGGGTGTAGAAGCTTACGCATAATATCTTCATTAAATATTTCTTTGTGGATTAATTGTTCATTATGCATTCACAAGATTCTACTCCTAATATAAATCCAATCTTTTAGGTGGCATTAGGGGATGAAGGCTCTTCACTGTTGGAACAGACTAATAGCTGAAGGGGAGGGCGAGGATCATTTAACACTTTTTTTATATATATTTTTTTTTGCTTGTTAATTCCAGCTATACTTGTTTAATGCAAGAATAAGCAGTACCGTGGACGTAGTATCTTGGTTTAAACTCGATACATAGGAATAGGCCAATGGCATCACATCATGGCGGGATTCCGTAAAGCGCAGTATTAGCTAGTTACTAACAAATTAAGTATGTATAGCGAAGATATGGAGGGAGGGGTCCGATTGCTATTGTTATATGGTCTCATGATTTACGATCAAAATAAATGTTACTAATATTTCTTTTCAATCAAGGGGTAATAAATGTCTCTTCATTTGGGACTTCAAAAGTTAGCTCCAACAAACTAAAGATGTTGTTTGATGATATTTCGACATTTGTCGCGGCATGTTAATCAGAAGGGCTATTGGTTTTACGAAAGAATCTTAAACACTTGTAAAGTATAGATATTATATATATAACTATATAATATATCCTACTATATAGTTATGTATATGTTATACTTATTAATGTGTATTGATATATATATTAGATACCGTCTCGTCATACTATATCTATATGGACTAGCGAGAGTTATTATAATTATGTAAGAAGAGATACAATATTAGTACCTATATATATATAGTAATATTAATATAGTGAAATATTGTTTTATATATTATAACTATATATATATAGTAATTGATATATATCATTATATATATTTTTACTAGTATCTATAGTATAGATATATATTCATAACTTCGCACGAACACTCAATCACTAACTATATTGTGAAACCTTCATAAAGGTAAGTCGCTCAAACGAGAGTTACCCGCCTGAAGCATGCTTGTCCAGGCGTCGGCAATTTGCTCTCAGATTAACTCTGCGTTAAGATGCGATAGCCGTGTTCTATGAAACCCCCATTTTCAGATAATCTACGTTATTTCGAGTACACTTTTAGACGGCATTTTGCAGACTTGAAATCCATATTTTACGGTCTTACCAGCAAAAATGACGAGATGCATCAAAGAAGGACAAATTTTTCTACACTAGAAAGTTGCTTATATTCAATTTATGTTTTACAATAATTATGTAGATTTAACAAATGAAAAATTTGCCCGTTACGAGCCCCCCAAACTATTTTAATGGCTATATTCGGCTTTAGCGTAACAAATACATGAGAACAACGGCATAGAATCTGAAGGTGATTCCTATCTAATTAATCGTTTACAGTTTCGACGACAAGTTGGGTAACTATTAATTATTATTTTATTATTATTATTTATATATTAATTATTATTATCATTATTATATATTATTATGAATGATTTATTTATGTATTTATTTATCTATTTGCAGGATAAAATGTAATAGCAATTTTATGCTCAATAAAGCCTAAAGTTATGTCAGTTTTAGATCCTTTTAAAGTTAAAAAATAAGGGCTTATAGTACAATTTATTGAGCATAATTCTTTTTAATCTTGGACATTTGATACTATCAACAAAATGGAACGTGGACTTCGGCCGGACAGACTCGACGTACATCCCTCATCTCCTGAGGCTCCGAAGATTTTTAAGCATTGGCTGTACATTTTTGAGAGGTATAAAGAAAGAGAAAGCATCGCTTCTGATTCTGAAAGTTGTAATTTGGGACTTTTAGCTAATTCCTTATCAGCTGAAAAATTTTGGGTATGTATCCTGATTGCTACTCATGTTACACGTGATGCTGATTAAGGAAATTGAGCATTGTTTTCAAAACCCCCGAATGAAGTTGTTCGGCCAAAGCCTGAAATTGTATCCCGTCCATTCAGAGAGTAGATGACTATTGTGAATTATGTAGAGAGTAGTCTGTATACACTTACAGCATTGATTGTTAACTATAAGTCTGTTTGCTGAGGACATAGAAGTGAAGAGTATAGGCGAGTGACCTTTATAGCTGGATCGTGGAATTGTCCTGCTAGTACTGATTAGGACTACAGACTAGTTTTTTGGAAATAAGAATTATATTTTGATGAACTTGCTGAATGGTTAGAAGGCTAGAGGTTCTGGAAATTGCTGGTCGAAAGATGCCAGAGTTATCATCTCTACAATAGCGTTGGGCTCATGTTAAACGCTAGCTGATCTAGCCTGTCCTCCTTCTAAATAATTTTCTGACGTGATAGTTGAATATCTGACAGAGGCGCCTGCAGCTTCTGGGAAATGTCGCATGGAATTGGGCTAGCAGCGGAGACCCCTATGGCAATGTTCATTTTTTTTGTGGAGTCCCTTCCAAAATTTTCATATCAGCAGAAGTGTTTCTGTCTGGGATGCCATACTGGTTCATACTTCATAAAAAGTGTACAATGGGAACTTTTCGATCCGGTATGTCAGTCAGACATAAGAAGTGAATATATTTGGCAAATCCCTGGAAACATCAAGGCAAGGTGTCTTACCCTACTGCTTACATCTGTTGACAATTGTAGAGCGTCTTCATTGTTCTATCTCTTAGGATTAAACTTCTTTCTGTGGTGGAAGTGATTAATGTTGGGACATAATAACTTTAAAATTGCTCCTTTTGGACACAGGCACTGTAGCTAGATCGAAAATTTTGTCTCATCAGTGTTTGGTTGAAACACCAGCACAACTGGCGTTCAAGTTGACCCTTTATTAGTGGCTATTCACATAACTTATGCGGCTCACCCTCAGGTTTACAATCAAAAAGTAAACGGAAAGGCATTGTTATGTTGATACTGACACCTAAAAATTTCGAGAGAATATAAGAATGTGAGGGATGCTAAACACTGCTGAACTGTGCCAAGACAATTTATTTCTGGGAAACCTCCGTACTTGTTCTGCTATGAAGAAATCATAATCTATTAAGTTTTGGGGATTTTGTGGGGGTCCTTTGCACTACCATGGAGTTATGTTGTTTGAACTTGCCTTAAATACATATGACAACCGCCCCTCACAAATCGGAATTTTTCAGAATCTTCTAACACCTAATGTGAAGCTATCGGATGCCTACTCCATTCTCGAAGAGTACAATCATGCTGATGTGACTTCCAAGTAAGTTGGAGAATAGATCGCGTTTTATTAAAGGAAGAGTTTATACTCGAACACTTCTCAGAGAACTCCCTGGATGAGAACTTGCAAGGTAATCTTTGTGATTCACTCAAAATAATTCGAAAGAAGAGGCATGGTTTATTAGATTATTAACTACTGTGAATCACGATCATTACATATCAAATAATCGTGCTTAATCCTTGCTCAATATTTGCAAACCATGTGGTTAATTAACACAAATTTGCTAAAAAGTATATCTGTCTATCTCTGTATATCAAGATTTACGGGTGAGGCCATATCACTTGGTTCCCTTGCATCCAGATGATAAGAAATACACTGCATTTGAAGCCTGTGGAAAGTTGTATGAATTTAATAGGCTCAGCTTTGGACTTACCAATGGTGTTGCTGCTTTCCAGCTGCTTTCCAGAGAGTGATGGATACTTTTATTGACAAGGTATGTATTTTAATGGGGAACATCTTTTTTGACGCTATTTAGATGATTTTAACACAACAATACCTGCGCGGAATTCGATACAAACAAAGTCCAAAATGTTCAACCTCCTCTAATAACAGGAAGATTTCATTAAGAAGGCAGCTGAAAGGAGTGTGGTAATGGTTCTCAACCTGGCGAAAAATAGTTATAGTTTTCTCAACTGCTGATATTGTGTATCTAGGGTATGAAATTGAGCAGCATAGTAATTACGTCCTGACTCTCTCTCATTTAGTGAATCCCATAGCGTACTGTCTTGGATAAATCCGTAAAGTTTTCGATGTGATTCGGCAAAGTCCTTACTTGTTAGTTTTTATGCAAATGGATTTCCAAATTCAACCCCCCTTCAGAAAAAAAAAATTCGCCTATTAATCGATGTATCCTCCCCCTCTGGTGACGTGCTTCTCATTAGGCCTTCGCATATTGGAACAACACTTATAAAAAACCTTACTATTATTATATCATCAGCTGTGCAAATGCAAAATATTGACGCAGACTATCTAGAATTCAACTCAGTTAGAAAACGGATGCCATACTGCATAGGATGTATTGGGCAGGCGCAGTCCTGCAACAAATGGAGGCGGCCAGCCCTAGTCTTTTGTGTTCATCGCCGCTCTGACTCCTCGGAGTAAATCGCATCTGTCTCTCTTGAGAAGGGCTACGTTCATGGCTATTGGGGTGGATATGTTATTAGAGGGTGTGATTGATAATACTTCGAAAGAGTAAGCGTATAAGACTTTTAAATTCAATAACTGAAGCAATCCGTTTATCTTAATGTATTCGTGAAAGAACACAGGGCTCTTCCAAATGCGAACCAAAAAAGTACTATGCGATGGCGTCTAGAAATCGTCATATACAAATATAAGATTGTAACATCGACATGGGAAGTTAAACTTTCAGCTGGCGATGCAATGAGTAGAAGAGCTTTTTATCCTCATCTGCTCACCGCTGCTTCTGTACTGACTCAATTGTAACTACAACCATCAGAGGGTTTATGTCACCGCACCACACCCCTACGGTGTTGTAAAGAATGTCAGCATTTTATAAGGAGCTATCTACACTCCCCCGGATATTGTGCCCCGCCAAAAAAAAAAAAAACCTTTACCCTACCTTATACTTTCTGTATGAAATAACACTTTTTTCTATCTCTTTATGTGATGTAATGTGGCTGGATTAGAACGCAAGTTTCTTCAGACCCCAGAAGCCCTACCACTGCTTATTCAGAGCTGTGAATTATGGATCATGAGTATAGACTTTAAAAGGACCATTAATTTCTCAAATCTCCTAAATCAATAAATATTTATATCTGGCGGTAGGACACACACATCGAGTTTGCATTATACCCACTGTTGCGAAGTTCCTTTGTATTACGAGTACTACTTGCCAAATACAAGTGAATTTCTTGTGATTTAAGCTCAAATCATTCACCCCTAAACTATGCCCTATGCCTGATTACCGTGCACACACTCCCGAGACTCGTGGTTCTGAGCTTTATGTTTGTTTTTTGCTGTGAATGCAGTTTTCTTTTTGAGACGCGGGTATAGGCTATCCAGTAGGCCGAAGTACTCCTACCATCTCACATCCTGGAAATGCTCATGTGAAAGAGTTAACTAGTGGGAGTGGATTTGGAAACTCCCACAAGTTTCTGTGGGCTTTGGGCGGCTTCCATAAAAATATATGCTCGGATCCTGTTGAGGCAAGCAAGCGAATACTCAGTTCTCTACCCAGACGGCCCCTCCCCCACATTCCTCCTCCGCCAATCCTCTGCATTTGACTGTACTGCACTACTCTAACGTTGCACGCCCCTACATTCCAGAGCGTTTCTATTGTACTTAAATTCCTCGTCGTCAGTACGACGAAATCCAGCGTTTTTAACAGCACTAGTTGGCTTACTGCCCCAGCTAAAGCCGTTGGTATACTTCACATTTAAGACGGTACTATATAAGAACAGGATGATACCTTCCATTATAGTCCTGACGGTTGAAACACATTATCGAGGTTATAACTACTATACTATCCTGACACTCCCCGATACTGCTCAAATTCCGACTGGTACGAATTCGACATGAGGGGAGACACGATACGTTTCATTAAGAGACCAACTCTCGCCCATTGCTGTCCTAGGTAATATATTATATTCTCAACTGAAGAGATGAGAAATGTGTCTGAGACCTAAGACCATAACTGCGTTTGTGGCTCCACGATGATATCCCTCTTCTGCCAGATGATAATTACGACAAAAGTGGACAGTGAAGCGGCTAGCATAAAGTTGGAAATTAATAGATGCAGACATTTCAAATGAAAAAAAAAAAAACATGAGAAGACCCATAGGTGCTTGCTCAAGAAACTTTATCGATACCAACAAAAAAAAACCAAAAAAACACAAAAAAAACACAAAGTACGCAGCCCCAACCTTCGCTCACTTCCCGCCGGTCTCCCCAGTCGTCAGCTCGCCGCCCGTAGGCTCGCCTCCTTGTCCTCGTCCTCGCCTCTGTTGCTTACCTCTCTGATTCTGATTGTTTGTAGATCATCACCAAATATGTGTTGATTCTTCACGTCTTACAATACACGTTAGTAATAATCGCCTTTTTTGTTTCCCGCTTCTCTTCCGTTTTGTGCCCTCCTTCTTGTTTGTCTTACCAATTTTCCTCGCTTTTTTTCCACAAAACGATATGCAATAGTCAATCCCCTGTGCCGGCGGGGCTCTAAGCTTGTACTTTCTATTCAAATACTATTTCATTACTTCTTCTTCCTTCTCTACTTCTTTTCTATACAATGATATTACTTCTAAATAACTATCATCTCTTCGGCAGAACATTTAAATACGATCCTGTACTTTATCTATATCATCTACTCTAAATATAGCCAGGCTCCCATGCTCCTCGCACTTTTTTCTGCTCCCCTCCTAGAATCAATCCCTCGCTCCATGTGTTATGCGCCTCCTTTTACCAAGTTTTACCCACAGCTACCACCGAAGGACTTCTCATATCCACCCCTCCTCCCGCCTCGTTCCCGCTTGTCCTTCCTCCCCCTGTTCTCCACTCCGGTGCCTCCCCTATTGCACTAACGCTTCATCCTTGACTATCATACAATGGCGTCCTTTAAGGTTCTGATCTTCCATTATCTCCTTTCCTCTATTCATGAGACCTATAGCCGCTGGAGGATCCAACACTCATCTGCACTCATCCTTGCTATCATTCCTTGCGCGTTTATAACTTCTTGTGTAGAGACTGATTTATTATTTGAGGAAGCATATATTGATTAAACACAGGAAATAAAGGTAAGACTTACAATCTTATTATATAATATATAAGTATTTGTAGATATGGGGATGTAAAATTTTAATTTATAATAATCAGATTGGCGTGGTATTTCCAATAAGCATACGGATATGTTATCGGTAGTGGTAATAACTAATTATTATTAATGTGGATGGTAAAATTTTTTATTATTGCATTTAATCACATAAATAACATAAAGAATCAAAATAAATGAATTCGCAATTATTGGTTATCATTGATTGCAAATTAGCAAATAACAATTACAGTACGAATTAATTAGCTTTACATTAATTAATATTTTTAAATAATAATGTTTTCAAATAAGTATTTATAATTTCGTATTTTTGCTTTTAGATGAATTAATATTAAGTTTTCAAACGGTTGCCTCGTTTTCAGTGGAGGCGCGAACGATATGATTAAGTTTGCTGTCTGGTTCAAAATCCCTCTGAGCGAAATGAATGAATCAGGAAGTTTCATCACTGGATGAGAGTAGGCAGTAGTTCTTAAGAAGGGTTAAATATTAACTATTAAAGCTGGACTAAGCTTAAATTCAAGAGGTAAAGGAAATAGAAGCCACCTCGTCCAGCTACTGTAAATCTTGAGATGCAACGTGTGTATTAGATAAATTTCTCTATGTTTCTGCTAATATAAATTCTTTGTCTGTTAGGGGAAGAAGAAGAGAGAAATTAGTAACGAAAATAATAATTAGGTAGGTTAGGCAAAGTGACTAAATAGACAATCTAAGGACAAGAACAGTGTCGGGAAAATGCGAAAGGAACTACAAAGAATATAGGTAGAGAACTGCCGAACAAGTCGGTCTCAAGGAGCAACGTAACTAGGGTGTTTAACGGCTCGACATAAAAAAACACAATAGGCAATCCGGTTGGCAGATCCATAGGAGGCTCCTAAGGGATGGCCTTTTCACAACCTAATCACAGTTAAATTCAAAATAGGCTATAGTTAAAGGGAACACGAACGGTCCATAAGCTTAGTAACCTCAATTACAACACAGCACGTCAAACAACCTCATACAATGTCGACGAGTGCAGGCCGGTTAGGACTGGGCTGAAGGTGATCACCCACTAAGCAGTAATGCTCTCGCCCGCCTAGAGATATGAGGCTCAAGGAACTGATCACATGTAAAAGGATACCATTTTTGGAGGGTGCCCGACATGGGCCTGCCTATATCTCGAAAGGTGCAGGGGCTGAAGCCGAGAAAAGAAACCCTGAAGAGGGGTACTTTCGGTATCACGGCGGTGGCGCGGAAACAGACTATTTATTAGGGTTGATGGGAGCCAGTCGGAGTCGGCAAGAAATTTGAGCGTATGGGGATAACTTGGGGATTAATATCTAGGAAACCGGCAGGATGGGAAGGTAAGACGTCAGGAAGACTGAAAAACTGGAGGTAATGAAAAGTAGAAGAACCGCACGGTTGATTCAAGGAACCGGAGTATGGGGGTAGGAACATGGAGAAAGACCACCACCGGTAAAGGTGTAAGGGGAAAAGTCAATGTCATCAGGTGACAAGTTCTGGATCCAAAAAGGCAGGTTTTCATAAGATGCGATAAAGACAATGACTTCCTCTCTGACTGGTCGTTGGACGTAAAGGATAATTTTTGGTGAACCGCAGGACTGGGAAAGGGCTTCGTATTTGGGTGATTAAAGGCCTTTTCTGACAGGGGTGACTGCGAACGAAACATGAGAACAACTAGAAGTAAGCGTCAGAAGGAATAATAAGAAATGAATTGTTGTAGAACGAGTCAGGAGTAGGCTTCCATGAGGCACACTTTCTTTCTTCAGACGAAGAAACGTAAGAATTAGAAATCGACAGGAAAGAGGCACTGAGTGTTTTGTCAAAGACTCCCAGGGAGACGAAGGGTAGTTTCCATAAACATCGTGGCAGGAGTGGACAGTTGAGATCTGATTTCAGGGAGGGACCGGAGTTCCCTAAGAGACAACCAATGGCAACGCTGCGCAATCCAATTGTTCTCGCTGTTTCATGGCACAGTAGCAAGGGTATGCTTTTAACTGACGATTGGAACCGTTCGATAATGATTCCGTGTGAGACCGGGCGGGTAGCGCTGGTGGTGCGCGGGCGCAGGTGAATGCCTAGTGTGGTCATAAGGTCCTTTAAAAGAATGAGCTCGACTGCTCGTCGCCTTAGAATCAGTGGTACGGTGGAGAGGCAGCAAAACGCGATGGATCATCGCAAAGTACAAAGGCTTGTACTTCGCTACAGTCTCGGGCTTTGATTCCGGAAGTGGAATATGTTCCGCCACCTGGTAAAAGGATGAGCGACAAGATGCCAGGTGGAGGAGATAAGAAAGAATCCGTTCTGAAAGGAGGGAAGCGGCCGACAAGGGAATATGGAACTTTATCGAAAGTCCGAAGGAGGAAGGAATTTTCCGGAGGAGCTTTGGGTGTGTTTATGGACGCTTTGTTAGTTTGCAGGAAAAAAGGCGCCGCACGTGTTCCAATGGTTTTCACATCAGAGTTGAGATGCGAGGGACCAAACAAACGTGAAGAATTACTTTTTGTGAAGCCTTGGTAATTACTACGAGAGATCACCTCCAAGGATGTGATAAAGACTGTATGCAAAGTCAAGCAGGGGAAAACAATTTTCACGAAAAGAACTGTGGATACATAAAGCGCGAGGAGAAACTGTTGAAAGGTCGGCAAATGGAACGCGTGGAGGATTTTTAAGGGACAGCCGCGACGCAATGGGGAAGCGTAATTCGTTCTCACCAAGCTGGAGTAGATGATGTCATCTGAGACGCGAATAATAGTGCTTCTGATCTTGCTCCACTGTTTCGCCGGAGGCCATTGACCAGTCAAGAGCTTCGTGAATGCTAAGAATGTGAGTGGGTGAGAATTGGACATCCACACATGGAAGTTGGCGCGACACTTAGAGCATGGTGTGTGACTGTTGCCGAGTATCTTTGTCCACATCTAGATTATGTGCCAGTATTATAATCAGACAGTGAACACTGGGCGATAGTAGGCCGTACTCCCCCATATGGTGCGTGAGGCCTTTCTCTTGCGGTTAATGACGATTCATTGGTTTGCTCCGACGTGATTTATGGCGAAATTGATTTCGGGCTTGTGGTCAGATCAGAACATGGATTCGATCTTTCGACCAATGAAATACCTAAATGAGCGGATCGCTTTGTCAATGGCGGGAGGCTCACGGGCTGGAGGTATCTATATGCGGGTCTGGCAGACGGTTGAAAGTTTTTCTAGAGGAAAGGAATGCAGGCGTGGAGGTTTGGAAACCGCAATGCTTCGCCCCCGTTTTTGAAGCTGCTTGTAGCACTCCCCTAGGCAAAATTGATGCGACGCCTGACAGGCAAGAGTCGGTGCGGGTGTCTCTTTTTGGATGCATAAGGAGAGTACGTTCCGCAAGAGCATTTTTTACGGGTGGCGAATATATGCTCATGCATCTGAGGAGTTCGGCGTCCAAGGAATTTTGGGTGGAACAACCTCGTTACTTTGGGGCTTAATAAGTGGTAAGAAAGTTTGGTGGTAAGTCGGCTGCCCGTTGGGGAACCAGATGGAGGATCAACCTGCTGATTCCCAGAAACTGTCGAATAGGTTTCGCTTGAGTTTTACGGGGAACATGGAGAAAATTCGCGCTATGCAGAAACAAACGGGTCTTCGAAGGTGTTATGCCTTCTGCTGTAACAGTGTGGCCTAAAAATGTCAAAGAGGAAACTCCAAAGACACATTTATCGGCGTTTATTCTGATACCATACTCATTTAGACGGGTGAAGACAGCTTTGAGATGGTCTTCATGCTCCTCTGCTGAAGTACTGGCTATCAGAATATCGTCGATATAAACCCAACAAAAGGGTAGGCCTCGAAGTACCGTGTCTATGAAACGTTGGAACGTTTGGGCGGCATTCCTCAATCCGTATGGCAAACGGAAGATACTGAAACCCAAAGGGCGTTATACCGCCGTCTTGGGTTCCTGAGGGTCACTGGGAATTTGATGAAATGCTCGTCACTAAGTCGATTTTAGAGGAAAAGTAGTGGAGACCATGAATATTAGTGGGTTCTGGATGTGCGGACTGGGTACCAATAAGATGATGCGGCAGTAACACCATTAAGGGCCTTAGGTAGTTCTAGCGGACCGCCGGGGTCCAGAGAATTTGGCTTTAGGAGACCAAAGAAGAGGGGGATGATAAGATGCCCAGATAATTAGCAGTACTTTTAGAAGGAGGTGGACGGACTGCCGAAGTTTCAAGCTATTGTGGCTCGAATTGCTACGGCGTGGCCGCACGCGAGTTGTGCAGCAAGCGAGACGCCCGTAGCACGGGCGCAGAAGAACTGGCAGGTCTGTTTGTTTCAATATGAGTGTTGCACATATGTTTGACAGGCGGAGGAGAAGAAGATAGGCCGAAGAGGTAGCTCAGGAAAAGATTCTGGAGCGAACCATATTGGACAATGAGGTGATTTAGACAATCGTGCAGTAATTGACAGGGAATGAGTGAGGTAGACCATATAAACGTAAACAACATTGGAGAGCACGTCAGACACTTTAGGGGTCGGTATTGGTACCGTCGAGCAAGCGTCGAAATTCCCTAATTCCAACTAGGCAAGGAGGTTGAGAATGACCTCTCCTAATGATAATCCGGTCAGCCGATCAGTAAGATAGGGTAATGGGCAGCGCAATCTGCAAGACTTAGTCCCTTTACATCCACAAACGATTTAAGACCAAGGTCTAGGGAACAAGACCGTTCACCATAGACCTTAATGGACGTACCATTAGCTGCACGGAGGGTAGTGTCAGTAGGAGAAAGAGGAAATTTTGAAAACGAGGCTGGTAGTAAAGATACTTCCTCTCCGGTGTCGACTAGAAAACGCTGGCGGGTGGTGGGATCGTAAATCATCAGCCTTGAGTTGTTCACTGTAGCCACCTCAGCTGCTGATTCCGCTGATTGGCTTACGAGTTTCCCAGTTGGGAATTTTGGGTAGTAAGCAAATGGGAATTAGTGCACGGAATGGTACACTTCTTAGCAGATGCACCAAACCTGCTGTGGAAGAAACAGACCCCTGGTTGAGCATCAGCAGGATTGTTGGTGATAGGACGAGGAGATGGAGAGCGAGGTCTGCGGGGCGAGAATGAACGCGAAAATTGAGGACGTTGCTGAGTCTGTAAAGACGCCTGTTGCGTTATATTCATGGCATGCAAGGTCGTTGCCATTGAAGCCATTGTCTCCTCCAGTCTAGTTATCCTCTGTGACAGAGAATTATAGTTTGCACTATTGGAATTAGCAAATTCCTGCCTCAGTGCCTGGTTAGCACTTGTCATCTCCTGACGAAGTGCATCAATATGGAGAGAGGTGATAGTAGGGTTCAATTGTGAGGGTGGTGATAGTAGGGTTCAATTGTGAGGGTGGTGAAAACCCAGAAGCAACAGCTGACACAGAAGAAGAAGACGAAAGAGTGTCAGATTTAGGGGTATGAATACGGTCCGCCATTTGACCGTACTCTTCTAGCGTGGAGCTAGGGTTGATTAATGCCATCAAACGGCGCATTTCGAGAGGCAGGCGATTGAGCCAAAGTTCAAGGAACATTGCCTGGCTGTCAGCACTGGGATTGGGGTCATTGCGCAAGACCAGCATCCGCTGCATAAGCTGGGATGGCTTGCTGTCCCCCAGCACTTCCCCCGAAATCAGCTGCTTAAGTTTCTCCTCTTTGGGAATCTCGAAGCGCTCAACTAGGATGTCTTCTAGAGTCTGAAAGGGGTTCTCAGAAGACAATATAGTAGGAAGAGCGTCCTGCAACTGCTCCAGGACAGTATTAGGCAGAGCTGCTATAGTAGCAGCATACTTCTGCTGAATGGAAAACGAAGTGGGAAATACAGATTTAACAATGGTAAACCATAAACTTGGCTTACCAGAGTTATATTTGGGCAGAACTGGCATATAATGCACAGTTTGCACCGAAGGAGGAAAAGGAATTTGATTAGGATCAGCAGGATGAACTGAAGGATGCGGAGATAGTTGAGAAGGGTTAATTTGAGGTTGTAAAGGATTGAATTGGGGAAACGAAAAACCTTGAGAATAAGGAAAACTATAAGAAGAAGGAAGTGAATGAGAAACAGAAGAATAAGGAAAGTTACCAAACGAATAGGCATGAGTAGAAAGAGGAGAAGGATAGTTTAAGGAAAGTGAAACGTCAGTCATAGCTTGAGAAAGTGGAGGAAGTATAGAGGAAGAAGTAGAAGTAGTAATTTGAGTGGTGATAGCTGTAGTTGTGGTAGACACATTAGATGAGGGTGCCTCAGTAGAAGAAGAGACAGGATATTTAAGATATGGGATACCCGTCAAGGATGATTGCAAGCCAGACAACAAGGAATTTACAATTAGTGTAAACACGAAAGCATGATACAGCCCTGACCTTATATAAAGGTTACGAATGATATTAAAATCACAAAGATACAAATACAATAATGGTGATATCAAAAAGGGACAGAGTGTGGGCTCCTAGGTTAATGTAAAAATAAAATACACAGAAATATAATGATCGTAGTACAAAAAATACACAAGAGAAAAAAAAATTATAATATAAGTAGTAAATAATAAAAGTACCAAGTAATAGATAATACAAGAAATAAAAATTTAATGAGAAAAATAATAATAATTACTCAAAAATAACAATAATAATATATTGGAGTACAATTAAATTAGTCACCAACACGGTAACTATAAACTCCAGAGGTCACCAATATAGAAGGTGGAGGAATCAGTCTACTCGACCTTCTATCTTCGTGTTTGTTTTTAATTAGTATAATTTAATATTTATTTTTAAAGTTTTTATTTGATCTTATATGTTCAAAATATTCTTTCAATTACACACAAGAGCACTGAAAGTAATTATAAATATTAGAAATGTAATAAGTATTGAATAACAAAAACTTATTTTTATTATAAATGTTCAGTAGGCTGGGTAATTTAATTTAATGAAGAATTCAACAATTAGTAAATTGTAATATAATAAGTGAAGATATTATATGATAGACAATATCTATGAAATAGTAATACAAATTGGATTGCCAGCACTTAAGACTTTTCAGTGTAATAAAGAGGAATGCAGAAAAAGACTCTAATAGAGAGGTTCAGAGGTTCAGTCATAACTCGGTCTTCATTAAAGTCAAGGTGAGGATCATGAAATGAGACAAAGATGAATCATTTAATAATTGCGAGGTTCTGTCCTAATACCGAATTATGAGTTCTTAATAATTAAGAATTTGGTCTAATTAAGATGTCTAATCCATGATAAGATTTATTAATATAAGATGTAAACAGGAGCCACTGTCTTTCAGCTATTTTCCAATTGAGAAAACTTTGTTTAAAATAAAATGTAATTAATACTAAAGGTTAATTATAAAACCTTGCTGCGGGAAGAAGAGAAGAGAAATTAGTACGAGATATAATCGTTAGGTAGGTTAGAACTGGCTAACAGAACTACAAGAACAGTTGTATGGAAAAGCCAAGAGAAGCACAATGAAGGTATAGTAGAAGAATGCGAGCAGAGTCGGTCTCAAATGAGAACGTAACTAGGGTGGACGGCTTCGACAACAACACAAACAATAAGAATGCAGACCCATAGAGGCTCCTAAGGATCCTTTTACAACCTAAAGTACAGTTAGAACAAAAATTAGCTAGTTAGTTTAAATGAACCTAAACGGATCCATAAGATTTAACTCAATACAACACACAAACCAACACCTCAACAAGTAGTGCCAACGGGCGAACCCCTACAGGTGATGCAAGCTGTAAAATGGAGGTGTGGTTGAATCTGAAAAAGCCAATGATGGTTTTGAAAGAAAGGTGTATGGGAATATATAAGGACAAAAGAGGAAGACTAAAAGTTGCATAAGTAGGGGAAAAAAAAACTGGTAAATGAACAGTTTGGAGGAGGATGGATGGAGATTTACAAGGAAACAGGAAGATGTTCTGGAAGTAATTAAGAAAGGTTAAGAAAGAGACTAAGGGGAATCTTCATAGAATAATGAAAAGGGATGGAGCTTTCATGACTGATGAGATGGACGTGGGTAAAGAGGGGTGGATGGAACAATTTAAAAATCTCCAAACCATTAGCAGTGATGAATTTGAGTGGGTTTGATGGTAAAGAAGAAGAAGGTATATTGGGGAGGAAGTAATAGGTACAGTGAAGTTGGAGAATTGTTTAATCAACAGGTATAGATGGAAATTATTGGTTAAAGGATCAGGAATGGAGGTGGAATTGTGACTGACTGGATATGAAAGTTGTGTATCAAAGCGTTTGTATAGGGTATAGTTCTAAAGGAATGGAGGAGAGCAGTGATAAAACACTTGAATAGGGGTAAGGGAAATAAGGAAAAGTGTAGAAACTATAGGGGAATTGGTTTATTGAGTGCTGTTGGGAAGATGCACGCTAGTATTTTGGCTGAAAGAGTGCTTCGATTGACTGAGGGACTGATTCTTGCAGAATAAGGTGCATTTAGAAATGGTAGAGGATATGTAGATTAATTTTTACATTGATGTAAATGAGTGAGAAAATGAGAGAGAACATACTGTATTTACATTTTATGGACTTGCAATAGGCCAATGAGAGGATTAATAGGGAAGCTCTGTGGCAAGTGTTAATGATATATGGTGTTTAGTGGAAACTCCTGATGGAATCAAAAGTATGTATGTTGATATTGAAGCATGTGTAAGAATAAATGGAGTGGAGAGTGAATGGTTTAATAGTAATAGCGGGGAGAGGCATTTGGATGGGGTGATGATAGAATTTATAGAAAGGATGGCAGGAGAGGGCATTAGACTTATGGAGAATGGAAGAGAGTGGAGGGTCTCTTGCTTATTGTAAGCAGATGAATTGGTTTTGTGTGGTGAATCTGAAGGAAGTTTGAGAAGACTGGTAGTAAAGGTTTGGCAGGGTACCGTATTTAAAAGGAAGGGTTTGAAAGTAAAAGTAAATAAAAACAAGCTGATGGGGATAAGTGAGGAGAGTCCACAGTGCCAAATCATGTTAAATGGTAGATAACCAGAATAAGTGCCAAGGTAGACAACCAGAATAAGTGTCAAAGTTTAAATATTTAGGTTGTAAGTTTGGAAGAAAAGAGAATGGATGATACCGAAAGTAGTAGGAATGTTGGGAGTGGTATAGATTATAGCTGGTGAATTAAATCATTAGTAAATAAACCTGTTAAACCATATGCAGGTTACCATCTGGCCCAAAACAATATTGCCAAAAGCTTGCTGAAGCATTTTACGAGTTTCCTTCTTCGAGTTTGTAAAATAAATTTAAGCCACATCCACTATTATTTAACATCATTAATTTTCATTATGTACAAAAAATCGCGATACACAAAAAAATCACAATGTTAAAACATACAAAACAAAATTATGCATTTTCTCAAAAATAAGTCACTAGGCAATCTATATTCACAAAGTTTTAATTCTACCAAGAATTGCTTGTTAATCAATTAACAAAACCATCCAGTGATAATCTTGAAGTTGCTAAATATGCAGAAAAAAGAATTCAGCTCAGCCTCAGATGAACACACTTTTATTATAGCTGAGCCTTAAGCTATTTATACTATAATTAATTGTTGAATTTATACTAACCTCCAACAGATATGGTAAAACAGGAATAAAAATTCCAGTTTTCTCAGAAATCTCACTTAAAATATTTACAATGTGGAATGTGAAGGGATAATATGAAGCAGATTTCATCAAGGTCAGAGTTCCATGACAAATCTGAAATATATAATATATATATATATATTATATATATATATAATATAATATATATATATATTTATATATATATATTATATATTCTATATAATATACTATAATATATATATATATACTATATAATATTATATATATATATATATATATATTATAATATTATTATTATTTATATTATTAACTTATTATTATTAATTATTATTATTATTGATTATTATTATTATGTATTATTATTATCTTCCTCCTATCCCCAGATTGGGAGGTGAGATGCGTATCATACACCGGAACAGAAAAGTAGAATAAAATGATGCAAGTAAAAAAAAAAAAAAGCCCTTTTACTGTCCCTTTTTATACCCCCAGTGAGGAGAAATCGCAATCCAAAAAATTACCCTGAGGCTTCATGAGACTGCGACGGACCCTCACTGTGGTATCTTGTCAATGTGGGGTTCATCCCCTGGGCAAAGCCCACAACCAAACCCCCTCGGCAAAACCCGCCATTCACTTCTATAGCACCTTTCTTCTAGCTTTTGCTAAACTCACAGTCCTCTCCTTCAAGCATTCCTTTACTGACTCAATATCAGTATACAGGGTGTGCCACAACATGTAGGACCCACTGAAGGGATTGATTGAGAGTCCATCAACATCAAAAACGTTTATATGAACATGTGTCCTATGTGCCTCCACTTCAAAGTTACAGCACATTTACTGGCATACGCATACAAGGTTCGTGAAATAAAATTAATATGGATATAAACAATAAAAAATTATCGTCGTAACACATTACTAAGAGGTTCGAAAATAAATTTAATATTGTGAGGTAACAAATGTTATACAATGTATATCATAATAACTCAGTTAAAGTAATGCCAACTAATTGAGTCTTTCAAAGACATAAGTTGTGTGTGTAATTTTGAAAAGTTAAGGTGTAAAAGTATCTTCACCCTATCATCGATCGTTATAACCCAATAGTGTTTATAATTAATATCTTGATATATGTACTGTACTATCTACCTTGTACGTTCGGTGATAGGATTGCGGTGTTATTCTAAAATTATATACTCGATCATCGAAATGGCGGAAGCAATTTAACGGTATGGCTTTGCCAGTTGTAATATTCTGCAGAGCAAGACCATTTATACGAGAACCGGTTCCCCTAACTAGAGGTGTACCGGATAGAAAAAACCTTTTAAAGATTAGATGAGCCGTTATGGGAAAGCGGACATTAAAAAGTGAGCCCATCAGATGGAGGAAGGACGGCAATACATGTGAGGCCATTACATTGTGAGGAACGGATTTGCACAAGCATTGAGGACAAATAACGGATAAGGTACAGCGTAGAACGCAGCAATGGAAAATGTTGGGACATGCGAAGAATGGCGTGTACGTCTGTAATCACTTCGCCCTATCGTACAAAACGTGTAAAGCAAGACCTTTCGAAGAGGAGACTGTTCACGAAAACTTCATTTATTGGTACAGTGGTTTCTAATAAAACTTCGACACCCACCATGGTTCTATCTGTTATGGCTGTTCACTGACGAAGCTGGCTTTTACCTAAGAGAGGTATTCTTAATTTCCATATACAACCTATTGTTGGTGCTGAAGATAATCCTGCATGCGCTTCTCGCATCAAAAATGGTCAACAGTTCATTTTAGCTTCAATATATGAAACAGGAATACACTCGGCGACCCACCTACTAGGACCCTATTTTATTTACCAAGTTAATCAGGTGAGGTGTTGAAGCGTTCTTAAGGATCAATTGCATGTCCATGCTCGATAATGTTGCCACTCATCATGTTCGGTCGCATGTGGTTTTAGCATCGCAAGGGTGCACCACACCACCTTCAGTAAGAAAGCAAGGGCCTTTTAGATATCCGAGGAAACTGATAGGGCGTGGGGGATCTACTGCCTGGCCTCCTCGGTGTATTCAACCTCCTTGTGTATTCAACCACCTCCCTTGACAGTGTTGACGTTCTACGGCAACGTATAGTTCACGCTGCTGCGACCAAATCGAAGAACACCTGGAGATTTGGAAGAGTCAGACAATGGATGATGGCGCGCGACTTCATGCTTGCTCCAGGAGCTGGGGGTCTCCATTTCCAGCAACTTCTGTGAGAGTGAACGATCCCTGATGGTGTCCTAAACTTTGAGTGAAAAGTCTATTTACTATTACTGTAATTGTTATTGGAATGTATACCCTTAAATGAATTGTGCTATTCACATGTTCCATGGGTTAAGACATACTTAGTAATTACAAACGCATTATTATTATTTATTATTATGTATTAATTATTATTATTCATTCTTATTATTATTATTATTATTATTTAATATTATTAGTATTAGTAATTACTTTTATTATTAAAAACAATAAATAGTAATATTATCTTTATTATCTCGTATTGTTATCATTATTTCATTAACCTTGTATGCATATGACAGTAAATGTGCTGTAATTCGACCAACGCGGCAAATTAGGACACATGTCATAATTAAACGTTTTTGATTGTGTGACTCCTAATCAATCCCTTCAGCGGTCCACATTTACGGAACCCCTGTATATCAATGATATTATATCAGTATGACTATTATATTAATATATATATAATATATATATATACTATATAATATATATTAATTTATATATTATTATATATATATATATATATCTATATATATAATATATATATATATTATATATATATATATATTGATAAACTTCATTTAATCATTTTTTCTCCTTTATAAGGCATTGCATAGATAAAGATAGATAAAATGTAAGAGATACAGATTAATTTTAATATAATTTCAGTAAAACGTGAAGTTATAATAAAATAAAGAATACGTGTCAAAAATTAATGTGAATAAGTAAATGAGGTGGAGGGTGCCCTCACTACTATATTGCGATGATGTTGTTCTGTGTTGCGACTCTAAGAAAGTTTGAAGAGGATGGTAGAGAGATTTGGCAAGGGGTGTAAAAGAGGGGCTTGAAAGTAAGCGTGGATAAAAGTAGGATTATGGTTGTGAGTGAGGACATCTCCTCAGTGTGAAGTTATGTTAGATGGTGACAGCTGGAACAAGTGTCTGAGTTTAAATATTTAGGGATTATGTTTGGATGAGAAGGGAACGGACGAAATGCAGAGTGTAGTAGGAAAGTTGTGTATGGCAGAAAGGTGGCTGGTTCATTGGTGGATGTAAACTGTAAAGGGACTAAGTCTTGAGGTGCAGGGTTTTACATGAGGGTATGTGTTACCTGTGTTATTGTGTAAGGTAGTGAGACTATGGTCTGGAATAAGAAAGTATAGATCTAAAGTTGTTTCTAGATGGACAATCTTAGGGGTGTTGCTAGGTGTGAGAAGAATTGATAAAGAGAGGTAATGAATATATTAGAGAGAGTGTGGTGGTGAAGAAAGGGTAATAGAGGATAAATGAAAGTATGTGGAGAATGTTTCGGTCATATGGAAAGGATGAATGTATAATATGCGGTTGGTTAAGCGGATGTATAGTGGGTGGAAGTGTGTTGGGAACCGACCGGCTGGGAGACCTGAAGAGGAAGTGGATTGAAGTCCGGTGAACGAAGTCTGAAAGGAGGAGAAAATGTGCAGTTTGGCCAAGAGGCGAGAATAAAGGTGCAAATGGATAGGAGAGAAGGCGGGGTTTTGTATGGGGCATGGTTGTGGCCCACCTGGGCCAGGGGCTGAACCCTTACATTGACGATTACCATAGTGAGGGTCCGTCGCGGTCCCATGATGCTCTAAGGTGGATTTTCTGTCTGTGCGACTCTCACTAATAATGGTACAGGAGGGGCGGTAAGGCTGGGCGCTTTCGTTTCGACGTTTGTCATCGTTTAAACTGCTGTTTCTTCGATGCTTGTACAGCACCTTACCCCCCATCTTGGGGCAAAGAGGAAGGTGAAGAAAGACTAATATATATATATATTATCTATATATTATATATATAATTATATATATATATAATTATATATTTAAATATATATATATCTTATTTATAGATAATATATATATATATATTATGATATATATCTTTCTTTCTGTTCTTTCTTTCTTCCTTTCCTCTTTGCCCCAAGATTGGGTGTAAGGTGCGTGACGAGCATCGAAAAGAAAAGCAGTAGGTAGAACATGACAACGTCGAATAAGAATAGCCCGCCTTACCGCCCCTCTGTACAATTAATTAGTGAGAGCTCGTCCCAGACAGAAAATCCACCCTAGAGCATCATGGGACCTGCGACGGACCCGTCACAATTGGTATCGTCTAATGTAAGGTCATCCCCTGCCCAGCTGGGCCAGAAAAAAAAAAAAACAAAAAAAAATAAAAAAAAAAAAACAAAAAAAAAAAAAAAAAAAAAAAAAAAAAAAAAAAAAAAAAAAAAAAAAAAAAAAAAAAAAAAAAAAAAAAAAAAACAAAAAACAAAAAAAAAAAAAAAAAAAAAAAAAAAAAACAAAAAAAAAAAAAACAAAAAAAAAAAAAAAAAAATATAAAAAAAAACAACAAAAAAAAAACAAAAAAAAAACATAAAAATCAACCATCGCCCATTACAAACCCCGCCATTCTTCTCCCTAATGCCTTTATTGCTCGCCTCTGCCAAACCATCACATTTCTCTCCTTGCAGAACATTCGTTCACCGACTCCATCCATTTCGTCTTCGTCTCTCCCAGCCGGTCGGTTCCAACACACTCTCCACTATAACATCGCTTAAACCAACCGATTTTCATTCATCCTTTCCACATGACCAAACCATGGCTCAACCTTACTTCATTTATTCTCTCATCTTACCCTTTCACACCACACCACTCTCTCATACGTTCATGTCTCACTTTGATTAATCTTTTCACAAACTAGCACCCCAAGATTTGTCCATCTGAACTAATTGAACCTTTAGATCTATACTGTCTTATTCAGACCAATGAGTCTCACAGCGACTACAATAACACACTGGTAACAACATACCCTCGCTGTAAGACTCTAGCGCACTCAAGACTTAGTCGCTTTACATTCACCAACGATTACTTGCAGCGCCACCTTCCTGCCATTTCACCTCACTTTCCTATGCTACTTCTGCTCCGTCCGGTTCTTCTCATCCAACCATACCCTAATATTCGTAACTCAGACATTGATCCAGCTGCGTCATCGATCTAACATATATTACGAGCTGAGGACTGGTCCTCACTCACACCATAACCTTACTTCTTATCTCGTTTTACTTTTCAAACCCTCCTTTCAATACCCTGCGCAATATCTCTCTAGCCAAGTCTCGTAACTCCTTCAAAGATTCGCCACACAGAACAATCATCCGCATATAATAGTAGGGCACCTCACTCCTCTCACATGCTCCATTCATTCTGAACACCCACCATCTTCGCCATCCCACCACTCGAATTCTTCATAACCCCATCCATCATACACTCAAAAGGCCAAGGAGACATAACACACCTGTCTCCACCCACCAGCTCCTCAGTCCACTCGACGCCTCTTTCAAGCCAAAATACCCAGCACTATACCTTCCCTACTACACTTCAATATACTTATTCCCATAATTTCCTTACAATTCGCCCTTTTCTCCGCTTCCCTTCGAATAAGGGTATCTAATTACCGCTCCCCAATCTTGGAAACTACAATAGCCCCCGATAACGCCTTTATTACACAACTTCAATCCATCAATCACCATCTCGCCTCCGTCTTGATCATTCACTAGTAATTCATCTATACCTGCTAGATTGTACCATTCTTCAACTTCTCACTCTATCCAATTAACTCCCTTACTAATGACCTCATCCCCAAAATCTATTCCTTCTTGCACCATCGAAACCGACACACATTACTAACACCTCATCGCATTACTCGTTAATATTGTGAGATCTTTGAAGTGTTCTTTCCCACACTTCCCTCACTCCATTTCATGCAGTTACAAAAGCACCTACTATTCATTATTCTAAGCAATTCTCCTTATTCTCATTCTTAACTGTTCGCGCTTCCTTCCAGAAGAGCTTCCTATTCCCTGTATGTCCCCATTCATCCCCTCCTTCCAAACTCTTCATTTACCTCTTGTTTTTCCTACGTATACACCTTTTAGTATTTCTTTTTTCCGCCTTATATATAATTCCAAGCATCTTCTTTTGAAATTCATCATTTGCTTTCTAGTACATTAAGCACGTCTTCTTTTTTACTTCTTTAACGCAGGCTTTCATCACCTCTTCATTTCCACCAATTCGCTGTTGAACATCTCTTACTTCCTCACGTTAGCACATACACACACTTCCTTTGCACTACGAAATTTTGTCTCGTTCCTTCATTTTGCCCCAGATTTGGTTCACTACAACTTGTTCGACATTCAATCCCGGATTTGACTAGCGAGCCGCTTCTTAACATACTTATTCCTTTATTGTCCTTGCTCACAGTTAGACTTCTACGTCTTAATTCCCCTACTTCCTTCGTATCACCGTTCCTCTCGATTCCAAGCCCCCACTAACTAATTTTACATAGAACAACATAATGATCCGATAATCCCATTCCTGAACCCTCACTGATTTAAACATCCAACACTCACCGTCATCCATCTCCTTCTTCACCAACACTAAAATCAATCATAGGCTTTCATCTTCGATACCATCTCTACTACACCAACTCTAGTATAAACGTTATGGAGTACTCTTGTGTCTTAAAGAAAGTATTATATTACACCACGCTCTCTACATCCACAAAAATCAATCACCCTTCCCTACCATTCTCATTTTCTCCCGCCACTCCAAAACCACCTGTTATAGACTCCCTTTTTTGATCACACTATGCAACCATTGCAAGGTCCCAACACTTATAGCTTAGTCAGTATATATACTTATATATATATATATATATATATAAGTATATATATATATATATAAAATATGATACTAATATATATATATAATATATAATATATAATATATATATATATATTATATATAATATATATTGATATATATATAATATCATAATTATATATATATTTATATAAATATACTTATTATAATAGTATTATAGATACAATTTGCAATCTTAAGTGCAGCAAACTTATTACTTTATTCACTAAATAAAACACAGCAATGTCTCTCCCGTTGTACCCTATGTTTCTTACAGCTTAAATTTGATCTCAAGCTCTTCCTATTCTTCCATATAAACAACAATGTATGTACTTATCAGATTTAAGCTACGAGTCATTAAACCTTGATGGGTTGAAAAAACAATGATTTATAAAGGTCTTTTTCACAATGGCCGCATAATTTGAAAATCAATCCATAACAAAATACATAGAGTTAATCTAACTAGTCTTATAATGATTGCATTCGATGTTTCCACACTCCAACTTATCACCTCCCAAAAGTTATCATTTACTTAAAAGATGATGTTCTACACTGCTCTCCCTTTTAACACGCAACACACGCCTATACAGTTCTCTGCATAACTTTTTTCCTAACATTAGAAAAGATTTCGTATACTCTTTCAAAAAAATAAAACTGTGGAGATAATTTGTTTAAATAAGAGATGAATTCTTATGCTAACAGATAACGTTGATATAATATACATTTATAAATCTAGTATTGATTTATAAATTCTGAATAATTTATATTCCAGAATAGAAGAATTTTTAATCTAGAGAGAAATTTAGTAAAAAAATAATTTATATCTTATTGGCTAATACTAATAATTTCTAACCCTGATTACAATGATGATTAATAAAAAAAAAAATACCTACTCAAATCTACAATTCATATTAATTATTACAAGAAGAAATAAGATTTGTTAAGAATAATATAATACTGAACAATGTGGGTTAATTTAGGGTTTCAGAGGACTGGACTGTGGTGAGTCTCTCCACAGGAGTGTCGTGTACCCAAAGTGTAACCAGTGAACAAATTGCCCAAATATTAATACATCTGCAATCGTTCCTAGAAAACAAAATATAAAATGATTTAAAAAATCTACTTATAACAACTCAACATTATTGTTAAATTGACTTCATTGGCCAATAATTCAGTTTTTGTCACCAAACTTTACCTTCTTTTGAATCACATCGCGATTAACGAAGAGGACTTTTGCTAATATGTTCGAATATCGATTAAATCCCATGTCTATAAGCAAGAGCCTGATCTGTTATATCAATTCCTGTAAGGACTATTCTCATGAATCCATCATTGCCATGTCTGATGGGATGTAACTTGCAATTCTTCCAACGTAGGAAACAATACATGCCAGCCTATACGAAAAAAGAATGAAAATATAAAAAATCTTGTTTAATTACATTTTTCATTGAATAAACAATAAATTTTTAAGTTCTTTTTTTTTTTGTTTCGGTAGGCTATAGATTTAGGTGTTTCTGGTAATCTCTCCACTGAACATCCAAATCATATATGACAAATTAATAGACTGTAAATATTTCTTTTCTTCCAAGATAAGTTCTATTTTGAATTATTAAAATTTACAAACATAAGAAATCAAGTGTAATAAAGAATTCAAGTAAATATTAACATTTATCAGTTGATAATCAAATTAATACCAAAGACAAATGGTGGGGTGCAATGTGTGTGTTGGAGTGGAGAGGAATGAGAGGGGGAGAGAAGGGAGTTACAATTCGCATGAGTAATCTGTGGCTGAGAAAAATAATAAATTTGCTTCTGTAAGTAATAGGATATTAATGATTAAACTAATGTTTGAGAAGGTCAAGGTATGTGTGCTTGCAGCATACGGTCCATCTGAAGGTGATGTTGAGGAAAGTGAAACTTTCTGGGACAATCTGAATGACGGGGTGAGAGGAGACTACAGATTGGTTGTGGTTGGTCGACTTGAATGGTTTGATAGATAATCGAAAGTGGGATGAAATAACAGATGCCCTTGGGGTTGCCCGAGAATGGTTGGAAGGTGACTAATTTCTGTGAGAGATGTATGTGTGTAAGTAATAACATCCATCGAGCATCAGACTACCTCATAAAGTGATCGAGGCGTTGGTGTTGATAGAAGTGATGTCAAAGTGAAGAGTATAATCGATCTTGTGTTGGTCAAGGAGATGCTGACGGATGTTAAATTAATGAGGGGGTTGGGAATAGGAAAATCAGATCATTATATTGTTTTATGTAAAATTAAGTTAATGGGGGTATGGATGGAGAAAAGAAAAAAGGAAGGAAGTGGGGAGAATTAGGAGTGAGGAAAAGTATGCGAGAACACTTGCAAATAAGTCAGTAGAATATAAAAAAAAAAAATATGCAACTGAGCAAATCTGGATGCAAAAATGAAGGAAGCATTTGTTAATAGTGCAAGAGAAGTATGTGAGTGGCCCAAAGTAGGAAGCAAGAATGTCAATTGTGAATGGTGGAATGAAGAGGTGATGCAAGCGGTAAATGAACAGTTTAGAAGGAAGATGAATGGAGATTTACAAGGAAACAGGAAGATGTTCTGGAAGTAATTACGAAAGGTTAAGAAAGAAAGTAAGGGAATCTTCCTAGAATATTGAATTGGGATGGTGCTTTAGTGACTGATGAAGTGGACGAGAGGAGAGCGTGGAAAGAACACTTCAAAAGTCTGCATAATATTGGCAGTGATGAAAAGGTGATAGTGAAAGTGCGTGAGTTTGATGGTGTAAGAAGTAGAAATTTTGGGTATGAGATAATTAGTAAGGAGGAGGAAATAGGCAGAGTGAGATAGTTGGAAAGTATCGTATATCAGCAGGTATAGATGAAAAATTACTGGTGAAATGATCAAGAATGGAGGGGAGATTGTAATTGACTGGATATGGAAGTTGTGTAACAAAGCGTTTGTGGAGGTTGTAGTTAAGGATTTGAGGAGGAGAAGAGTAGAAACTACAGGGGAATTAGTTTTCTGATTGAAGGTAAGACAAATGCTGGTATTTTGGTTGAAAAGAGTGCGTTGTGTGATTGAGGGCTGATTGGGCAAGAAAAGGTGCATTTAGAAGTGGTAGAGGATATGTAGGAAAGCTCCGTGGCAGGTGTTAGTGATATATGGTGTTGGTGATAAACTTCTGAGGGGAAACAAAAGTATGCATGTTATTAGTGAGGCATGTGTAGGAATAAATGGGATGGAGGGTGAATGGTTTAACAGGGTGTATAGCGGAGTGAGGCAGGGATATGTTATGTCTCCTGGTTATTTTAATTTGTAATTAAAGGTAGGGGTAATTCAGGGAGGGGGTGATAGATCTGATGGAGCGTGGAAGAGAGTGGAGGGCGCCCTGCTTGCTTATTGTACGCTGATGATTTGGTTATGTGTGGCGAATCTGAAGAAAGTTTGAGAGGCTTGGTAGAGGGGTTTGGCA
>JABUQX010110869.1:0-26424 GCA_015478945.1 Trachelipus rathkii
ACTACGAGTCTATTTATTTTAACGAGGTTAACGCATAAAAGGTCTCTAAATAGGCTTTCTACTCATAGTTAAAGAAGTTATTACGAATAATTTTTTTTATTATTATTAATTTTTATTAACATGTTTCTTTACATATTGCTAAAATTTGGTTTAAATATGTATGGTCCTTTTGTCTGCTGTAGGCTATGTAAGTTTTTGAGATTATATATATATAGTATATCTCTAATATAATATTTAATATAATATATGTCTAGATCCTCTGTATATACTTACTGTATATACTATATATTATATGTGTCTCTATATATAATATTATATAGTGATCTCGTGATATTATCTGCTTAATGGATTCAATATTTCGAGATATTCCTTTTGTTTTTTTTGTTTTATTTTTTTTTTTTTCGTTTTTTTTCATTTCGCATGACGCAGCATTGATGCTAGAATTCCCGCAATGTAAGTGTTCGCGTTTCTAACTGTACCGCATTAATGTTTTTAAGATCCATATATGACCGATAACTCGAAATGCTGACCTATATATATATAATATATTATAATACTATAATTAGTATATATTATATTACTTTAATATTAGTAATTCTCTTATGTCTAAATTACTGTTCTAATCTACTATATATGATTCATAATTAATATATCTATTATATATATATTAACATATCATTCTTATATATATATATATATATTATATATATTTATACCATATATCTATCTAGTATAGTAGTTTACTTATGATGTCAATCTGACCGAGACCTTTAATCATATTAATATATATCTATAGTATATTATATTCTAGTATATTATACTTATATATGAGTATATATTATATATTATAACTATATACTTATTATTACCTTATGTTACCGCTTCGGCCCGGAGATAGTTAAATGGCCTTGTACGGCCCATAGGTCATATACTTATTACTCGCCTTCTCTTATTTTTCACTCGGTTTATCCTTTATTCATATATATATATATTATATATATATTATATATATATATATATATAATAGTGAGTTACTGCGGGATCCATGCTGACCGAGACTCAGCCCTTTTTCGAATATGAAAGATAGAGGTATCGTCTGAACTTAGAATATAAATCTTGTATGTTCTGTTAAGCTCGAAACTGGATTAAAATTTCAGTCTCTAGATTGGGTATATTACGTTACGGTACTCCCCACGAGTAGCGGTAGCTCAAATATCGCTTCCTTGTTGCGGGGCTCTGAGGTCGCGTTAGAGATAGGTCATTAAGACGCGTCCGGCCGCAAACGCCCAGGTGTGCAAAGCGCGTGGTACGCGCGAGATTCAACCGCTCGCTCTGCGCACCTGCGCATACACAACACGATTATTATTAATTATTTATTATTATGATTAACTGTTAATCGAAGAATCGATTCCGAAGGGAATCGAATCTGAGTGAAAAACGGATTCCTGCAAGGAATAGTTTTTTAGCATTCAGACTTGTTCCTTCTGCGCGATTTCTTCTTCGCTATCCCTGCGTTCTAACTCCGACTTCGATCTGCAACATCCAGCCCTCGAGAACTTATCGTATTGGGGGTGCTAAAATTTGGAGGGTTGTTAAAAGGTGACATATCCTCAACGTATACGAGTATTACGTCCCCGTGGGCGTCCCCGAAGGGGGTCCCCCACCTACCACTTAAAAATTCGATGATAGTTCTCGTATAAGGCCTGAAATTCTGTGAGAGTCATTTAGTTGATAATTTCCTAGACAAGAATTAGTATTTGGAATCTGCTGGAGTTTGGCTCCGGTACGGTGCTGGACTGCTGCGGCTGCTCCGAGTTTAATAAATGCATTTACTTATAACACACAATATATGTATCTTATATTCATGTAATTGAGTCTGTAGAATTTCGATAATAATTGCGCTGTTTTAGGAACCGTCAGGAAAAGATTCAATAGAAACTCTAAATAAATTAATATACATATTTTTATTCCCTTTTCTGTTTTTATTAACCTTTAACAAATTTTATATACCATTGTTACTTTTATACAAAATTGGAAAAACCCATAACTACCTCCTCAGCCAGTCTCTCTAGTCTTTCAACTTATGAAGTAAATAATATTTCCAATATAATATAATTAGATTTACAAATATATTATTTACTACCTCTTTTTATACCTCTGCCCCGTCGTCCGTTCTATGATTTCGAAAATAAAAAAAAAAAACAAATAAATCTAAAACAATTTCTCTATTTATTTTTCAGATCTGTAAATTGTCTCCATTATATCTATTATTATTATCTTGTTTACTTATTTATTTTTATTTCTGCATTATATTTCTTACCAATTGTAATAAAAAATTGTTGAACGTTTCCTTTACTTTTACGTTTTTATTTCTATTTTAATACTTTTTATAATGATTTTTAAATTATATAAAAATTAGAGCATTGTTTTGATTGTGGTGTCTATATTAAAGGAACAAATTACTATATATAATAAAAATCAACTAAAATAAAGTTTCTTAATTAAATTAAATGATAAGTAAATGACATCAATGGATGTGCGTTCGAAGCATTAATTAAATAAAGTAAAGGTATTTTTAAATATTTTCTTAATCTTTGCCTTATGAACCATAAAGCTCACGCGATGACAAACGCCGACGTGTAGCAAACCGCTAACTAGTACAACACACACCACAACACAGTGTTATGTCTATATCATATCGTTATTTTTCTATCTTATAATATCCAGCACACACAATCAATTATATATATATATAATATATATATTTAATATATATTTATATATTTTATTAGTATACTATATAATATTATATATTAGTTATATATATATATATATTATATATGTAATATATATATAGTATATATAATATATATTATATATCATATTATAAATGTATAATATATATATTATATTTATATATTATATATAATATATATAGTTATATATATTATGCATATATATATATAGGTTAGAAGTATATATACTAAATATAGTTAGTATGAAACATTAACATTTTATCCTATGGCATCTGATTAGTAATATATATATATATATATATATATATAATTATAGTGCTATATATATACTATAGTATATAATTATATTATTACTATAATAATATAGTATATATAGATAGTTATTACTATATATATATTATTAGTATATAATATATATATAGTATCTTCATATATCTATATCACTAATTTATTAATTTGCACATAACCTGCATCAACATTTCCTAGTAATTAAGATAAATAACCCTTATACCTCTGATGTACTTTTCACTGGCATGCGGATTCGATCTTCAGAACCCATAAGGCAGTATGTAGCTGTGCATATCAGTGGTTTTGATTTCCCTTTAATTTACGTTGCCACGATAGAGCTACTATATAAGATCAGTTTTTCTGTTGAATATACTTGCTGTACTCGTATAGTTAATATCTAGTTACTAATATAATAAATATATATACTAAGTAAGTCAAAATTATATTACGTAATTATATTATTATTATTTTTATAATATATTACAGGGCTTATTTATATATTATTTACCTTTTTTTGGTGTTTTTTTCTTAGGATTTTGGGCTTTATCTATATAATATCCTGACTATAGTTAATACTATATACTCTGGAGTAGATTGTATATAAGGGTGTATAGGTTAAATAGGGTACCTTATATAATAGTTGTATCTTATAGCGTGCTATGATGAGACATATCTAAGGTATATCTAGGGATTAAAAGACAACTAGAAGTTACATATATATAAAATAAATTTATCAGCAGTAATATACATGGCGACGTCTAGATAATATTAATTTGATTGATCTAGCCGGTTATTTTCTATTCATATCAATTTTTTATTGTATAAGTTTCTTAATATTTAACCCTATATGACGTTTTCTAGTTATTATCTCAACCATTGGTAGCGCGTATATCATAATACCTATATATACTATGTATTGATATTACCAAATATTGTTATGTTTACTCTATAGTATGTGGTCTCTAATTTTTCGAGATTCTTCTTTCTCAATTGGCCACAATGGAGGAGTTTTAATAAGTGGAGTGCAAAGCTGGCAGATCCAATTTTTGTGTGAAGGAGGAAGAGTAGGAGGAAGGACAATAGGAATCTGAACGACGGGGAGTAACTATCATAAGAGTTCTAACTGTATCGAACAACGCTAATAAAGAAATATGAGCTGGGGTAATTCGAGCGCATGTAGAGAAAAGTTACATGGTAATGCTGTTTAAAAAATCATTGGAGACTGTATTAAATCAATGTGAAGTTTTTATTCACAAGTTTCATTATGATACATGTTTATTATTATTCCATATTATTTTTAGACTTCGTGGGGCTGTAGTGGTCAAACCGTGTTTGCGACATAGACGAGACATCCAATTTCTCGCAATATTAATTCTAATTTTGTATTAAAAATAAAAAAGTTATTGCATATCATTAATTAATTATTATATATCAAGATAGTTCTAAGTGAGAGTCCAAATATATTGTAGAGATAGGGAGCATTTTTTTTTAACAATGAATATTAGTAAAATATCACATACGGTAGGAGTTTTAGGATAATTTACATTATTATATAGA
This sequence comes from Trachelipus rathkii, assembly GCA_015478945.1. Lineage (NCBI taxonomy): Eukaryota > Metazoa > Arthropoda > Malacostraca > Isopoda > Trachelipodidae > Trachelipus > Trachelipus rathkii. The sequence continues at coordinate 4,602 of JABUQX010110869.1, forward strand.
GTTATTCAGTCATGATTATTGTATTTTATTTAATCTACTATTATTATAAATTATTTCATTATATATATAATTGATATTTATATTATATATTTTATTTATAGGTAAAATATATTATAATATGATTGTTATTGTGGCGTATAAGCGATAGTGATAAAAAATATCCTAATGTATGAACTCCTTTTGATCTATTCACTTAGGTATCTACGTACGATCTCACTATTTAGCCTGTCTTGTTTTTAAATTTTACATTAATAATGTGCAAAGTTTAAAGAAAGACGTAATTTTCTAATACTATAATATTAAGAACAGTAATCTAATTTTGTATAAATATATAACATATATCATAATTTCCAATATATAATTATTATTATCATAAAAGGATCATTGTTTTAAGATATTCATTGGATTTATAAAGGACTTGCTTTTGTAGTGTAAATAGTGATCGTATATTTGGGTGGGGTTATATTTAACTGTGGATTTAACTGGATATAATTAAGATTTAAGGAATTAGTTATAGGTAAATATTACATGTTAGGCAAATTATGCGATATTATTATGTTTTTTTTTTTCTTACGGGGTTCTAAAACCCATATTTCGCAGAAGTAGTCTACGTCTCATTTCTCTTAATATAAACTATCATATCTCTAATATACTATATTTCTGATATTTATAACTGGGACGTGGTTCGCGGCGCGGCTGAGGAGATAGTATCTCGGGAACTTCCAATGATAATTATTGGTGTAGCTATTCATTCCTTTCTCTTCTGGAAGCTCTTGACATTTATCGCAGTCCTTTTTTTTTTCCGAGGCCCACGACAAAATATCGACTTTTCGTGTAGGAGACTCAACGGGCCTTTTTAAAGATCGTGTTTCTGAAAAACAGCGCCTCGTCTATCTCTCGCTCACCCGCTCTAAGTTTACTGACAGTAGTTCTCATGTCCCAACCTTTCTTCTTACAGTCCATGCGTTTTCATACCCTAGAGTTTTTCATGTGTTAAATTGAGATTTTTGGATTTATCTAGATTCTATACATATTAGTAAACTAGCTTTAATGGATAGACTTTAGCGAATGGAGTTTTTTGGAGATATTCCGAACACACGCTATTCAGATTTGAGGAATTGAGTAAGAGACTAAGATGTTAACTCCATGGCGGGCCAAGTTTATGATGAGCAGAGGCCGCTTACATAAGTGGCCAGATTTCAGGCCATTAAAAGATATTAAGACAGAAAAGTTAGTTAACTAATGTTGAAGATGTCCGAGGCTTGAGAATGGATTATGAGAGAACTCTGTTTTCAAATTTAAGTTTATTTCTTCAAAGAAAGTTTTTATTGATTTTATTTATTGGATCGTGATTCAAATAAGGATCTGCTTCGGAAAATTAAAAATTCGATAAGGATTTTGTCTATTCAGTTATGATACCAAGATTAATATTGCAAAATAAATGCGAAAGGTATTGGTCTGTAGAAGGTTATTAGTCAAGTTAGGGCATGTTTGCATATACTTCCTATCTTGAGAAGTAAGATTGCTATTGGAATAGGTGGTGGCATCCGGAGTTTTGGGTATTGTAATATTGTCAAATTTTTAGGAGTGCGTAATTTGTATGAAGGTTTTCAATTTATTAATTATTTTAATATGAACTGTGTCCATCTATTGGAAGGAGCAGATGTGAGTGATAATATTATTCAATGGAATGTCTTGGGCTTCTTGGTTCAAAACTTTCTTGAATTTTCCCCACAATGCTCTGGTAGATTCACCCCTCTGCATGAATTGAAATTACAATTTCTGCCATTCGAAATAAAATGAAAATACGTAACAGCATATTGACCGATATATGGGATTAATTTAAATTGAGAAAGATAGATAGATAGGTGGATATATATATATTATATGTTAGATTTTTATGTCTACTTTTTAAATTATTTGAACTTTTGGGAAACCAATGCTGAAGAGATGTTTGGTAAGCAACACCTTTTAAAAATGTAAACAAAATTTATCGGATTGGCTGGGCAATTATGAAGTTACAATTGGAATGAAATTTTTCCTAAACTGAACTGGGAATTTTTTAATTGATAGATGTAGGAGAGTAAGTAAGAGCCGTGAGGATATTTAAATCAATAAGTTATTTGATAAGTGTTGTAGCGGGAAATGAGGGATCTTCGCAGGGATATGGAAGCTTAATTTTTTTGCAAAAGATTTGGTAGAAACATTGGGTTACTGTAAGGGGATATTTAGATTTAGCGTAGTTTATCAGGTGGTGAGGAATTAGGTTAGTATATCGTTGGTACTAGTGCGAACATGAAGGGCGAGTAGGATAGGGATTAGTTTTGTCGTCATGACTGTAAAAGAGGGTTGTGATTGAGCGTGTAAAGCGCTGTTTATCTATGTTGCGACATAGTGTGAACTCTGAATTCCGCGCAAATAAGTATAGTTGTTTGACGCATAATTGATGAAGATATTATTCGGGTGTATTATCATTATTCGAACGGGATTTCATTAATGGGATCGTTTGGGATTCGGAGATTTATTGTAGGGGGGGTCGGGGTGGCGGGGGGGGGCGGGTGGAAGATAAATAATATCCTTGAATTTATGATGGATTAAGAAAGTTTATTCAAATGGGATAGTGGTTGATTTTATAGTCTTGAGTATGTTTAAAATGATGGTATGTTGTTTGCTTTATGTAGTAGGATAGTCGTTTGTGGTTTTGTCATTTCTAGTCTGAGTATAAAGTGGGTGAATAAAGTTTGGTCTTCAGTCTTATGCTTGTTTTTTTGCTAATTTGTAAAGAGGTGAGTATAATTGATGTATTTGTATATGTAAGTGAATGTTCAGCTAATGTAAGTAATGATTTGATAGCTACCTAGTTGATTAAGTATGTTGTGGGTTGTGAGTATCGTTTTGAATTCATTAATTTTGTATAGATTAGATGTTGAAATTCCTGACTCGTGTTCCGGTTACGTATGGTTTGTTGAATCGTAACATGTTCTTTAGAAGGCTTGATGTTGTAATGAATTTGAGTCTTGTCCGCGAAACGTGTTCCCGTAATTATATCCACTTATCTGTTTTTTCTTAAAAATTTTAATTTGTTGTTATGCAGGCGGTACCAATAAATATTATATTTTTAGACTTGTGAGGGTTTTAAATTTGTTGGAATGAAAATAATGGTAGGCTTTTAATTTCAGCTAATTTAAGGGTTATTACTTTAGTTCTAATTTTAATGAGGTTGAATCCATTTATGTTTCGGGCGGCTCATTTGATTTAAAAATTTAATAGAAAATTATCATTATTGTAGGACAAATTTTTATGTTTTTAAAAGTTCTTTTATAATTATTTAATAATAGGTATTTTAATTTCTGATGGGGCATTCTAAGTACAATGTCAAGTCAAGATATGTTCTAGTTAAGTTTATCTTCCGGAGTGATACAATGGATACTGGCAGTATTTGTCTCTTCATTTGTTAGTGTGAGGGGGAGATGATGAAGTTGAAAAACCTCTCGGCCAAGTAATGCAAATGCTGGATGTAGCATTTTCATTTTAGTCTGAAATGGTTATTACTTCGAGATTTAATAAATTAGTTCGCCGTTTCATTAAATTAAAATAATTATTAATGATATTAAATTCTTTTAATAGTTTACATTGATTACTGAAATTACGTTTAATTTTAAATTTTAAAATTAGATATGAATTAAGTTTGATATGTTTCTGATTATAATTTATTAATCGCAGATAAATTAATTAAATAAATGATCTTCTAATAATCAGTTTATTGGATTTGGATAGTAAACTAAAGAGTAAGATCCTCGCAATTAACTCAAATTAATAATAGGATTATTAGTGAAGGTCTATTAATTAATAAAAGCTGATCAGGCTATTTTTAATAAAGGTTCATTATAGCATAGGTTTTGATTAAGTCAAATTAATGAAAAGCAGCCTATTATATATGCTTAAGGCTAATGGTTATTAAATATTTTTATTAATAACGCTCATTATATTTTTGCTTCTAATATTAATAAGATATCCATCGACATATATTTTGGTTTTCTTTTAAAAAAATTATAATAAGCATATTACTAATAAATAAAGTTATAAATTTAGTATAAGTAACGTTGTTATTTTACGAAACGTAAAATTAAAATTCTTTCTATTTTTTATGGTTTTTTTAGTTTCAAAAGAAAGATGTTTTAGAGGGCAAAAAAAAGAAAATATCGAATCGTAAGGACATTAACATAAATATTGGAACTTACTAATGATGATGAATAGAACAGTGTAAAAATTGTGTTAGTTGTGTGATACTAATCATAATTCTCAACCTTCCTAACTAAACTAAGGTTGATAGAACCAACATAAAATAAATATAAAAATATTTCATGAATAATAATGTTTTTAGCCCATCTAGCGGATTTTAACTTAGGAAGGTATAGTAGTCTATGTGGCCCTCTTCTAGTCTCTTTCTCTTAATTTCGGGAACTACAATGGAGGTTCTGTGATTTGTGTTTCAGAAGCCTCTTGTGTTGCTTTTCGTTCTGGTGGGAGTTGAAGGAGATTATGTTTTTGTCTTGTTTGCTTCTTGTACTCTTTGGTTCCACATCCTCGGACCTTCGAATTGTGGTGAGGTGCTATCGCGTTTCTTTCCCCTTCATCTCTGTGTGCTCTTCAGATGGTTGATAACTCCCTACTCTTCTGGAGGTTTTTTACCATACAAATGCCTTGGAAGTGCTTGCAGATTAGGCTTTTTCCGTCTATGTTCCTCTGCCAGTGGTGTTACTAAGAGGCTACCCTCTCGTAGCTTCTGAGCTGAATGGTTCTGTTCCTATTGTTCATGTCACTGTCTGAATTAATATGAATCTCTTGTATGATTGGTTGTATGAGTAGGAATCTATCCAATATTTCAGCGTTATTGTGTTCTTGTTGTTGTAGCTCGTTCTCATAATCTACTTCTTGAGTGTTTGGTATTCCCACCCGGGTAGCTTTCTGGTTACAAGGACAGTTTGTGTTTTTTCTACAGTGATTCTGCTGTTCTTGGTGTGAAGTTACTCTGGAGAACAACGTTTTGCTTCATATAAAATTGGGGGGAATCAAGAAGGAGTGGGTTGAGACGATTCTTGATCATGCTACCGTGTGTTTACTTCTTTCGATTCAACTTGTTCCTTTCTGTTTGATCATTTTCCCTTAACTCTTCTTTAGCATTATTTTCGATTCCAGTCTCATTTAATCTCGAACGAAATGCATAGTGTTTTGTTATACAATTTTTTAAGAGGCTGGCTTTTTTACTCTCATTCGTTCAACATGGTGACAAAGGGCAATACATTCGCTTGATGATTTAACACGAAGCTCGCTTATCTTGAAGTCTTTCTTTTTTCTTGATTTATATTCGGAGTTCCATTTTGTTTTCTCGATTCATTGTGTGCGTTCTCTTCTTTCACTCCACGTGATTTTTCTCTAAATACGTTTACGCCGTCCTCTTTCATTCTCATTTTGTATGATAATATTTTTGTCAGATTCGACTCGTTATACCATGACTCGTTACCTCAGTGTTTCAAGATGTGTTCTCTTCGACTTTTTCTGGCTCAAGTTCTTATTGTTCTTCTTTCAGAATTACTTCTCTGTTGCAATTTTCTATTTTCGCGCTTTTATTTGTCTAGAACACATTGGGCTTGTAGATCTTATACATCAGTCGAATTCATTGCCAGATCGGATAGCGCAGAGCATATTCATTTAAATAGTGTGCAGAGATACCGTCATGTAAGCACTACTCATGCGGCGAAATGTGGAGAAGATGCGATCTCACTGAATTGATAATTAGTCCTTTACATCGCACGCGGATTTGTATTGAATCTGCTCATACTGATTTAATTTTGTAAGCAAGTACGTCTAGTTTGACCAATTTCTGATTGTTTTTTCAAACTCATCCTCTTGCAGGGGGCCAATTATATTCTATTTCTGGCTTACATTTCTCATTTCTTGTGACCAGAGAGCTACTTGTTATATTCTTATGTTCTGACCAGAGTTTTAACCTAGGAATATGTTTTATGCTCTAACTTTTTTGTGTTCTGACCAGAGATATAAGTTATGTTCTAACTTTCATATTTTCTGACCGGAGTTATAAGCTATGTACTAATGTTCTAACTTTCTTATGTTCTGACCAGAGTTATTAGTTATATTCTTACGGTATGTTCTAATACTCTTATGTTCTGACCAGAGTTGTAACTATGTTCTCATATTCTAACTAGTTATAAGTTATGTTCTGACTAGAGTTATACGCTATGTTCTTATGTTTTAACTTTCTTGTGTTCTAACCAGAGACATAAGTTATGTTCTTGTGTTATAACCAGAGTTATAATTTATGCTCTTAAGTTCTGACCAGATTTATAAGTTATGTTCTTATATTCTAGCTTTCTTATGCTCTGACCAGAGTTAGATGTTATATCCTTATGTTTTGATCAGAGTTGTAAACTATATCTTGTCACACGAATTGTCTATAATAATATTTATTTTTTAAATAATAAATTTTTTGTGAGAGATTTATCCATCACTAACTGAATGATATAGAATCATTATTTCGATTTCATTACTCATCGAGTAATATATAAGTAATATTATTCTATTTAATATATTTTTAGTCTATGTATATTACCTAACTAAATCAATTTAAGTATGAGAGAGGAGGTAAAAGTTGATATATAGGAATACTATGAAGGTGGCATCGCCTAAACATAATCTTCATTAATTTAACAATAAAGATATAAATATAATTATTATATAGTCTTTTAATAAATATTTTATTGCTTTACTAAACTTTTCAAACTGTTTTAACTTATAATTAAACAAACTGTTTTTATTTATTTTATAATTTCCTGTCAAGATAACTCATTTTGATACGAAATACAATAGTAATACGTTTTGCTATTACGCTGGTATGAACTGCATATTTATATGTCAATATTAAGAATTAATAGGTAAGCATGAATAGATTAATATGGATAATAAAAGTAAATATTCAATTTATATTATTATCTAAGGTTCTACTTTGGTTGAGAGAAGTACATATGTGGTGAAGTATGAAACTTAGGGTCATTATTTTTCTTATAAATATCTTCCAGTAGAGTTAGTAAAAAAGTATAAGTGTGTTAATATTTAATTGATTATAAATATATATCATTTGCTGAGTTTGTATTAACTTAATTACATTTCGAGCTCCAACATGTTATATATTCTATTGATATAATTTAATATTACTATATAATATACTCACTAAATTATTCGTGAATTTTACAATTTTAATTATCCCATAGAGTTAGTAAAATCTTTAGTTCAAAGTTGTATTCGCTGATTAACGTACTAAGTGTGCTTCGAATTTTATTTGTCCACGGGACATCAAAAGATATCCCGACGTCAACGATTCCCGAAACGTTACAAATCTGTAACATTATATAATGTCCCAGGAGAATCTGATAAAATTAATCTAACTGAAAAAACTAAAGTTAAATTATATAATGTATTTTACTTATTAGAAATCTATTAAACATTTATTCTAAAGATTTATTGAGGCCCGTTAATAATTATTTACTTTCTCATTCATTCCTCACTATCTTTAATCAGAGCTTTAATAACTTTCGAACGATATCTGACTGGAAAAATCACCTATATCAATTCAGTCCACTTATAAATAATAAAAATAGTATTAGCATATTCACGAATGTGTGCTATTCCAATACTGTATATTGATATCGTTCGATATTTGTCTCTATTTCATATAGTTTAATATCCATATTAATTATCTAATTAAGTTTACTTAATTGTTTTAGAATATGTGGATTCAAAGTATCTTTTTCTTAATTTAAAAAATCCAATTAATTTCTTAACTAACTAATTCAACTTATTAACGAATATCCAATACTGAGATTGTGAACGTTTAAGAGTGATGAATCACCTGTCTTTCCACATTGAAAGGGGATGATAGACCCTCAGGTATATCTTTTTAGCTACTTTTAATATCTCATGATATTTAACTGTATTTCATCATTCAGTAGTTTATTTAGAATACTTAGTCGTATTAGTTATGTGGTTTCATCTATATAGTAGAAATATTCTTGAAAATAAAAGCAATGAATTTGGTGGTTGGAAAATATATTTGAATTAAGATTGAGAGTGATAATATTGTGTAAGATAAATAAATCGGTGTCATTATTTATGCTCAAAGATTGCCTCGAGGTTATTAAATTATAAATTGAGTTATTATGGCATTAAATACCACCATAGATGTCTATATCCCCATCGAATAGAATATATACGAGCAGGATAGAGATCAGTTATTTAATATCTATTAACGGTATATAGATTTTAAGAGGAGTGTATGAGTTTTACTTGAGACACGACATGTGTAAGATTTTAGACAGAGCACCCTATGCAAACTCATATTTACACATGTGATGAATATTTTAGGATTTACTCTGATATGAAATTAGAAATATGATGCAGTAGTATAGTATGATCGCTCGAGAGATACTGACCACGAGTGGAGATCTTGGAGCTATTCTAATTATTTATGATTATATTATATAAAGTTAAAATACTCAATCACATCTATTAACGTAATAATTCACATCCTGGATTATCATTTATTTTTCAGTGCTGAGATATATAGTATAATGAGAAGAGTATTATATCGGAGTTCTATGGTTATATCATTTGTTTCCTTTTAATATTTATTTAGAAGAGCTAAAATAGTTCTCATCTTAAGCGAGTGATGCACTACTCGTCGGGATGAGCATGTATTAATATATATTACTTTCACATTATCTAGCGTTCACTAGTACCATTGATGTAGAAGTTTTAATTGAATTCTACTATAATATTTATTTATTGTCTTATCACTTATTATAATATAAATAGTTTGATGTGCAATTATTTATAATCCCAATGAACTAAATATAATTCTCACACTCACTCACTCCATGGGTCAGATATACTCAATAATTAACCTATTAATAAGAATTATAACTATTATATATAATTAATATAAATTAATGTATTTATATCATTATTATAATATAATATATAATTTTAAATATATTATATAATATTATATAAAGTATTATATATATATTAAAATTTATTAAGTTAAATTGTATATTATGTTCAGATTAATTGTATTAAATTAATTTTAATTTAATATGAATTTATTAATTATAATTATATTTTATATTAATTAATATTATCTTATAATATATATTTATTATATAATTTAATATATATATAATATTGATTATTATATATTAATATATTATTAATATATATTATATTTTTATTTAAATTAAATTAATTAATAATTATTTGTGAGATTTAAGGAATTTATGTCATAAATAGATAAAACATAATACTATCCAGTATGATGAGTTGCTTATTAGAGTTAAATACTGAGGAATATAATATTGATGATTGAGTATTAACTAGAAGTTAGTGTTGGAGATTCATAACTTATAATCTCTGAAAATCTGTATCTCATTGCAATTTTGGAAATCATAGTAATGTGTAGGTGTATTATGGATAATGTTTCAGAAGTTTTTTGTAATGAGTGTTATAATAACTATTATGAGATATAATGTATTTTTGAGGGTATGTAGTCATATGATAAATTAGAAGAAGTATAGTAATCGTGATAATGTGTTATACGTAAAGTATGATGAGGACAATCGGGTAATAACATTACCTCTGCAGTGTATTTATGAGCACCTAATATAGTGATATGTTAAGATAAATATTTCTATAGGATGAACCCATTTCAGATAATGATCATAAACGTGAGGCCGTAAGAATGGAGTGATATGGTGTGGATGATATATGTGGTAAGTCTGTTTTATGGCTAATAAGTGTGAGTATAGTAGTAGGGTATATAATGTGCTGCGAGCGCTACTGTTGTGAGGTAAGAGTACTCTGGCAGGTAAAAGTGTTATATAAGTGCCCTTATATAAGTGGCTCAAATGCGATTCAAAGCGATAGTGTCAATATAACTGGTAAAACATATTCATGTAAAAGGACGGAGTTATAATTATCTTATTTTTATCTAAAATGTAGTGGTCCTGGGCATGAATATTTACTAGTATCGCCTGAGTAGAGTTATGATATATCACAAAAAAGAATAATAATTATGAAGAAATAGGAGATATTCATACTAAACAATAAGACATATTATATCTAGAATTCGTGAAATATCTACTAGATTAGCTTTATGAAATTAGCAGAGAATGGGTGATGAGTATGAATTCTCGTTAGGGAAATTACACATGTCTGTGAGGATATATCAAAGGTGCAGTCTGTTATTTATAGTTCAATGGGGATGACGGTATACACGATAGTCAGGTGACTACAAATGAGCTTCTTTATATCACATTGCGAACTATCACATAATAATGAAGGAGAGGATTTATCTGGAGCGCATGAGCGAGAGAAAATGCATAGGAGAGTGTGTGATTAAGGTGTCTGTACTGCTTATTGTATATCATTACGCATACTAAACACTCGGTATCGGAGTGGTATTGAAAAGTGAATGATAGCGCTCTATGGCCAGGGTGTAATGGATAATATGGTGTTGGTGGTAAAAAGCCTTTGACTTGGAATCAATAGGAAACGACCAACTATGTGATAAGAATGAAATGGAGTCAAAGGTATTCGTTTATAATATTAAACAGCGGAGTGAAGGCAGGATGCGCTTCACCGTCTTAGCTGGAAAATGTTCATTAATTCTTGATATACTGAGTTTGGAAGTATTTAGTATAGAATTAAACGTAGATGGTAGGAGTGTGCAGATAATGTTGTTTAGAAATTTGATGAGTAATGGATAGTGACGTTGGTGTAGGTGTTGCTGCCCTAATAAATTATATGCTAAGGAGATTGATTTGCATTATAGTGTTTTTTATGCCGACTGAATTCGAAGAGATGTTTGAAGGCATTGGTAAATTAGAATTTGAAATAGGTGTATGGTAAAAATGAGTATGTTTTTGAAGTAAATTGTACGGTAACGAAGTAAGGTTAATGGTTGTGCTGAGGACGGACAAGTCCTCGGTGCTGAAGCTAATTATATGTTAGAATGATTGTAGTTTCTAAATCTACTTGGAACTATAGTGTCATAAGTTAAATTATTTTAAGAATTTATGTTTGGATTGTAAAAGATTTATGTGGACGGATGATACAGATTAAGTAGGAGAAATTGATTTGTGATATTGCACAGGAAGTGGCTGGTGACAATTAAAATTCGTCGTGTGGTATGTAAAAGGGACCATTATTATTAAGTATTTGTGTGTTATTTTAATATTATCTTTTATATTATGAGAGATTATCAATGTTTTTAATAATAATGGCATTATAAACCAATAAATACCTAAGATACATCTGTGTTCTTTTTTTACTTTAAAGTCAAAAGATAATTATGCTGATAACGTGGATGACATTAAGACAGTAATGTGTGCATCTTCGTGTCTATGTATTTTCCTTATCAAGAAAATGGATATATAAACGATTATACGAGGTAATAACTACTTTTTGTGTAATTCGAATGCTCCACACTATCTTACTGTATATATATTATTATTAATTTACTATTTATTATATTATAGTATGTATTTAAATTAATATACTATTATTATTTATTATATTTTCCTATTAAACATACTAATATATACACGTATGTTAACATTTTCTAAATATACTATACTGATATATTCTTTTATCTAATATATATTCAGTAAGTTTCATTATAATAGTTCTATTATCAACAATAAGTAAGATTCTTAATTTTGTCATACTATTAGAATAGTATTCCCTTTCCTACGACAACCACGAGGTTAACGACAATAAACACATAAGCTAACAGCTCAAGTGAGCCTTTCATAGGTGTGGTATACTTCCAGAGGGTTGGAGCAGAGTAGAGAATGTTAAAGTCTTATTCTCTATAGCCTCTATATTATATCTATGCTTCTGTGATCTCCACTCAGATCGTAAATTTGAGTACAATTTTGGCAGCTTATTTTTGTGTGCTTTGCTGTATAGGGTATTAATCTTTGTCAGTCGATTCCCTCTGTGATAGTATAGGGTAAAATTGACTCACGCATAAGCGCGTGCGATGTTTAAGCATAAGCACAATAACCCCTTGATATCTCCAACGGACCTTCTCGCCGATGGGATCCGACTACAAGGACGCAAGTCCTTCTGGGGCTGAAAGAAGTTTATTGGACTAATTTCTGATCTATAATAATAAGTAGTAATTAGTATAAATAGTCACTATTTATGAATAACTCATATAATTAATATTATAGAGTGAGTATAATATTATACTATGAGAATATATATATATAAATATATATATAATAGCAAGATATAATAATAATAACTTATCACTAAATATATATAATATATACTTGATGATGTATTATTATAGCTATATAGGTACAATATAACTGTCAAATTAATTGAAACTACGAACACTAAACTACTATATTATATACTACTATATTATATACTTATATATGATAATTTATATAATATAATATAGTATATATTATTTAAGTACTTATTATAAAAACTTATAGTCCTATTTAAGTCTGTAATACTTTAGAGTAATTTTTATTTAATATTAATAATATATTATTAATTATCTAATGTAATATATATGTATATACTTATTACATGAAATTGATGAATGTGGTATTAAAATAAATTTATGCTATTTTATATACTAAACTATAACCAATGTTTTTATTCTAATTAAAAAAAACCATAATATCTTCATCTCTTCCTTTTTGTTGTTTTTTGTTTATTTGATTTTTTTTCTTTTTTTTTTTCACTTTTCTATAATAATAATAAGTTAGAATATCTATTTTAAATATTATATTTACAGTGTATTTACATTTATAATAGATAAACGTTTTGCTGACCTTCAGCCACCAAAAATTAATAATATAAGGGCACTCATCTAAAAACAAATATTGATTTTAAAACAAAAGGCAACGTTGAATTCATCTAACATTTCTAAAAAAAGGGATATATTGTATGATTTCATTTTAAAACTAATATATAATTTATAATATGTGTATGTACGTATAATATATATATTATATTTATTACAAATTATATAAAGCCACTATTATTATTATCTTTTTATCATAAGTTGAGTAATAATAAAATAGCAGTACACATTTATCATATATAATTTTCAATATAAAATATATATACTATATAAGAAGTCCATAAACTTAAGATAATTTCTTTAAATGTAAGATATATATAAATATAAGTATACAGCTTACGAAGGATAGTACATATGTATATATTAATCAATATTAATTTTATTGCTTATAGTATATATTGAAGGCTTTCGATAAACTTTAGTGTGAGGAAAAGATCTCTTATATTATGCGAGCTGTACCCACTATCTGTAATTTTAGCCTGACTCTTATATACTTTTCTCTTAACCTTCCGTTGACTATCTACTGAATAATAGCTCACCATTAATCCTTAAATCTATCCATAGTAGTTGCTTCTCTAGAATACTCTACTTGAAATCCTCAGCTCTAAGTTTATTATATCCTATTTTTGCTTAGTAATCTATTTGTTATTGTTAGGTCTAATTTGATAACTCACAATACACATCACAACCAACATGCGTACACTCCTTACATATTTTGAAAGAGGAATTCAGAGATAAACATGCCATATAAATATTGACGCGTAAGCGGTTAGTACCTTGATACTAACTAGAAGACTTCATGATTCGTGCTATCTACATTAACCGATTCATTTGTGTATAAAGAAAAACGTGTTTGTTTCAAATGCCCAATATCGGCTTCTCATAACTTCTAATCACTAGAGTAAACTTGGGGATACAACTCACATACTACTATTATATTCCTTCTTTGGAGCACAACCCCACCTCTTTAGCGTTCTTAATATTCTCGCATGTTTCATTCTCATGAATTTTCTTATAGGATCACATGGCCGTAGAGGGATATATATATATATTAATATTATATATATCATAGATTATATATATTATATACAACACTATATAATATCATTAATGTTCTTCTACCAAGTATTCTTAGGAAATTAATTGATGTTTCCGTATGTCACGCTTTATGGAGAGCTCTTTCTACTAACCACCTGCCAGTTAGCTAGTATGAATCACAATATCTGAAGTGGTTCTAACATATTGCTTCTGCCTTGATAAAGTATATCTAGGGTTATTTAGTCGGACCCTAGTTCAGTTATAACTATCTTCTATACTCGTAGAACATAACTCTCTTCCAAATTTAATCCCTAGTCTAGTTGAAATATACTGTTATTGTACCACATACTATTATATACTCTCTATCACTTCATCTGTATATTATCTATTAAGCATTACATTTACATACTGTATACATTGTAAAAATTTATTATCCAGTCAAATGTAGCTCCTTCTTTCGTAGAGAGTATTCCTACGACTTCTAGTATTTGTATCTTATCCATTTTCTTTTTTCTCAACTTAACTACCTTTCGATCTAGCAGATCTATAAAACATACGTGATCAATGTTTCAAATGATCTTTAGTAGTTCTACACCTGGTAAAGTCTAAGAATAAAGCACTTAATACTCTATACTACTAATTATATAATGTCTATCCTTTAACTAAACGTTATTCCTCGATTTAATGCCACAATTTCAAGCTAAGCTGCGTATCTGAGAGCATTGATCATTGTGATAACTTAATTTGACCACTGTAGTTTTCCATTTTTCAGAAACTTATCGATATAATTATGTGTAAGCCACTTTGCTTCTATCCTAGACTGTAGATAATATATATAATATATATTAATTATATATATTTCTATTATATCACTATTATATATATTAATATAATATATTAATATATATAATATACTAATATTAATTAATATATAGTTATATATATATACATATATACCTAATAGTAACTAATATATTATATATATACCTATATATACCATATATATATACTACTATAATATAATATGAATATATATATATATATATACTAAGTTTATATATATAATATATAATATTATATATTAACATATTAATATATATATATGGGTCCGATCAAAAAATTTATTTCATACTCTTTTTTACACAATGTTTTTATTAAATCTGCAATCTTTTAAAATTATATAACAAAAATAATAAATACATATAATATGTGTGCCGTTTAATTTCTGTAATAAATAAACATGTTTGGGAATCGTAATAAACTGTTTTGAAGCATTATCCCTCCTTTCTAGAAACATTAACCTTTTATGGAATGTATGGGAAATAACTCCTCTATAAACAATCGTTTTAAGTCAATTATCCATTCTTAATTAGGGAATTCTCTTAACTCAATAGATAAATAACTAAAAGAGGAAATAATTTTTTTCCTTGTTTGGAATATTTTAGAGAATTGTACGATTTTGGCTACTATCGAAGGTCAGCATTTGAATGATTTTATTTTGGTTTTTTACATTTCATTTTAATTATACTAATATATATTTAAGTGCGTAATGGGTATTTACTGCTTTCATTGAGAATATAACTTTATTTTAGACTTCTTATTTAGTTTCGTTCATAATTGCACTCCCACATGCAAACACACAAAATACAAACAAACTGGCCAATCTGCAGTTAATAGTATAATATTATTCGTGGAACTACTTAACAGTCATTAAAATTTAAAATTTTCGAAATAATATATGAATATTAATAAGTTATAATATATATACTTATATTAATATATTCTAATATAATATCTATATATATTACTAATTACTCATAGATAAAAGTATATTTAACTTATATATAATATACTATATGCCTTTATTTATTTAATAGTATATACATATTACTATCTATGATAATATATCAATATTAGTATCATAATATATAATAACTATTATACTATATATATATCATAATTAATATATATAATATATAATATATTATATTATATCATAATAGTATATATATACTTTTAAATACTATCCTATTCTATATGGGACATAGGTCCCGTTTTGAGTAATGTTTAATCAATATCGATTGCTTTTTTTCCGATATTGTAAGATATCGGACTAGTTGTTTACTGCTATATAAAGCATAACGTTTTTTCGAACACATAAGAGTGGCATTGGCTTCGGCTAAATCTTACATCAATATAAATTTTTTATCACAACAAATGAAATATTCGGTATATAAAACTTAATTCTATAACTTAACATCGTGTTATTTAAAAAATTTAAGATAACATAAATAATATATTATATAATATATTTTTATATATATATACTATATACTATATATATCTTATATATATACTATTTATATATAAATTATGATATTATATATATATATATACTATATATATTATATATACTATATATATAAATTAATCTCGTTTATGATTTTAAAACTACGAACACCCCTACGAGTACGATGCCGCATAGATATCAGTTGTCAGGGTCTCTCTCTCTCTACCGGGGAATGACGGGGGACTTCGTCCCCTCTGTCCCCATCGGCCTCGAGCCCCCTAAACATGATGTGGCAAGGATAATCACCATTTAAGGGGCACGAGACGATGGGAGACAGATGAGGAACCAGAAGTCACTCCGTCGTCCACCTAACGAGTCCTAGCAGGCCGAAAGACACGGTCAACTGAATATACTATGCGGTTCTAAACTCTAAGGTGTTTCGTTAGTTTAAATCATGAAAGACTGATATTTATATATCTGTAAATAAATAAATATATATATAGTTTTAAACACATAATAATATAACTATCTATACTAATAATAAAACAAATACATTAATATGTATATATTATGTATATATATATACCATATAATATATAATACGAGGGAGAGAGAGAGAGAGGAGTAGAGAGAGAGATGAGAGAGAGAGAGAGAGAGAAGAGAGAAGAGAGAAGAAGAGAGAGAGTGACAATTACGTGTGCACCGACACCAAAAAAACGCACGCGAGTCGACGAACACCGGCTTGACTCCAATATACCCGCAAATATTTTTCTACACTGGATCGACAATCTTAATATTTGCCAACCTAAATTCTTATATTATTGTAAATGCCTAGCATAAATTACGACTGTTTGTTCTTTTTACTGTTTTTTATATTCGTCGAATGCATTTCAAACAATTCTGCTAATTCAAACGAAATGCAACCTTTCCTAGAAAGCGCAATATTAATAAAATTCGTATTATTTTTTCTAAAATATCGACTATTGACACATTACCGCTCAGAGGGACATCATATATGATATATAATATATATAAATAGATATTATATATACTATATATACTTATTTACTATATACTATTTGTATATACTATATAAGTTAGTATATATATTATATATACATACTATTATACAAATATATACCTAATATTATATAATAAATATATATATACTATCTATTATATTATACTATATAGTTTAATATTATATACTTATTTTAGTACCATATTCTTTTACCTCAGTATATAATACCTGTATAGATAGTATATAATAACATTATATAGCCTATATAGTATCTATATAGTATCTATATAGTATCTATATATGATACATATAATATATATATAGTAATATTAGTATCCCTACTTACTATATATTATTATTATATTATTATATATATCATATATATATACCCTATACTATATATATATTAATATATTATTATTCATAATACTATATCTATATACTATACTATACCTATCCTATATATATATACTATATATTATAATATACTTAGGCGATGGCCGATTTTAAAAACAATATCCCCGATTAAGATCGCGATATAATCGATATTTTTGAAAAAAATATGCATATCCGTAAAGTCTGTGGACAGAGAAAAATGATCCGATAATCCCGCATATATCGATATTTCCGATATATTTCGTACGAATGCCCGTTTATAGATTGAATAGTCATATTATAGGTTACCAATATATCAGCTATACGCCCTATAACTATATATATCTATTACTACAATACATCTATATAGTATATATTATAGTATATATATATATAGTTATACCTATATAGTAATAATACCTATAATATATACTATTCACCCAGATTAGGCCGAAAGCCCCACATAGTTAAAAAAACCATACCTGCTACATCTAAATTGAATAACATTTTACTAAATACTGCCGGCAACTTTACTTATAAAAACTTGTTATGAATCTCAACAAGTGATCAGAATTTAAAACAGAACAATATTAATAAAAAGTATAATGATGTACAAATAGATCTTTCTATAAGAAAACTGTATTGAAGATGTTGTTTAAAGATTATGGGAGATCTATAATGCTTTGTAATTCTTTTCAGAATTGATAATTTAAATAAACTAATATCTACTATTAAATCATATAACCTATATATAAATATATACTAACTATATACTATCTATATATACTTATTATATAACTATTATATAATATTTATATAATATATTATATATACGTATTATATATCAATATATATAGTATACTAGATATGATTACCCGGTTCCGATCAATCCCCGTTCCGTGTGCCTGTGTAAGGTGTAAACTCTGTCGCGATTTATGATAGATATACTTAGAGTATACTATATATATATATATATATACTATAACGGTATTTATATAGATTATAATCTATATATAGGTAATATACTATATATTATGATATATATGATATTAATTGTTCCGATCTCCCGTTCCGTCTCTCCATTAAGCTACTTTGTCATATATATATAATATAGATACTATATCATACTACTATTACTACTATATATATATATACTATATATCTTATATATATAAATGTATA
Source organism: Trachelipus rathkii (assembly GCA_015478945.1). Taxonomy (NCBI): domain Eukaryota; kingdom Metazoa; phylum Arthropoda; class Malacostraca; order Isopoda; family Trachelipodidae; genus Trachelipus; species Trachelipus rathkii. The sequence continues at coordinate 23,466 of JABUQX010110869.1, forward strand.
TATATTATATATATCATATATATTAGTAGTATATATTATATTTATACTATATATATTATACTATATATATGTGATATATGATAATATCTATTTTCAATAGGGTGGCCCACTAAAATAATACGTATATTATCTTAAGTATATTAATATATATATAACTATATATATACACTTAATATATATCTACTATTATATATATGACTTATTAATATATATATATATCTATACATAATATATATCATGATATAAATATATATTGATTAATATATACTATATATATATATAGTATATACTTATCTATATATATATATACTATATACTACTATATATATATATATATATATAATATATACTATAATTATATACCTATATGATATACTTAAATAATTATTAATTATAATACTTAATTAAATATAATACTACATACATATATATATATAGCCTATTCATATATTATACTAACTTAATATAATATAATATACTTAGTACATTATATAATATATATTACTATCATATATATACATTAAGAAAAAGAGCGAGAGAGAGATAGAGCGAGAGTGAGAGAGAGGAGAGAGAGAAGAGCAGAGAGAGAGAGGAGAGAGGAGAGGAAGAGAGAGGGAGGAGAGAGAGAGAAGAGCACGCGAGAGAGAGTAGAGACAGATCGAGAGCGAGAGCAGAGAGAGAGAGAAAGCTTTAAATTTATAATTATAAACCCCTTAAAAATATTGCCAGAATAATGAACACTTTGTCTAAGAAATGGAAAAAGGACACAACTCTCTTCATTATTCTCCAAGGAAGGAGAACTTGAAAGAGGTTTGGAAAGACCCTGAAGTTTATGCCAAATAGAAAGCGTCTGCATGGTTGGATCTTGAGGGAACTGGGGGTGTTTTTGACTCTTTGTGGAGATACATCTTTTAATTAATATACGAAAGAAAAACTTTATCATTAATGATAATAAACAAAATCATAACAATCACTTGTTTTTCGTTTAAAAGTGAAAAATAAACTAATTGCTATTATGAATACTAGGATCTTTAGAATGGATTTCCTTATTGACAGTACAAATAACTTATTGATTGCCTAACAACAGAAAGTAATTTAAATTGCCATGGTAGATTCAACTGATACTCTGTGGACGCTCTGCAAGTCTAGATCTCTTAAGGAAAATCTATTAAATTTCGTAATAAATAAAAATAAATTTCTAAGAATTTCGAACTGGATGCCAGACGACTTAAATAAGAAAAGATGTAGTGATGTACCCCAAATACTACCTTTTTGTAATGGCTATTATAAAATCGGGTTAATTTAGTTAATGCATATTTAAAGCGAAACAATCGTAATCCGCCGTAAGTGATTAATACCTTCTAGCCGGTACTCGGTAGTTAAGCTGTAACCCAATTCGCAGGCAAGCTCTCTGTTCCGGTTATTAGATGTGCAAATGAATTACTTTGTCTCCATTGAGCACTAGAGCTACCACGTAAATCAGGTATCAGGCTAGCTCAAAGTGGCACTGCAAAGTGTCTTTATTGAGTCGCATGAATAATTATAGTTAGATATAATTTTTAAAATATTTCATTCGAAAAAAGGAAAATACAAACTGATGATAGTCATTTTTAATGGTCCTTTCCTTTATTTCAATGTAAACTCCAATGTAATTCTATATATATGACTATATATTATATATATATATATATATATCTATATATATATGTACTTAACTATATAGTAATATCATATATACATATATAATATGGGTACTATATATACTATATATATATATATATATACTACATATATATATATATATATATATATCATATAGCAAAGACCATGCCCCTGTCCAAACATCATCTCCTACTTAATGCGCTGACGCATTCACAGATCTGCATATGATTTCCTGGGATGTGATCTATCTTTCATTGAGCAGAACATTATTCTAATAATGATACCTGTTCGTCTCTGACGAGACTGATGTCGCTTTACCAGTAAGGACGGATATTTCATTGCTAACATAACCCATAAGTAGGTGAAAGAAATTCTCTTACTATGCATTCACAAAATTTCTTAATCCGGCTCGTTCATTATCTACTTGGATCATTGAATAACGTGGATATGTGGATTAGTGATACTCCGAAGACAAATTTGACTCGTGTGAGATGGAGCGATGTCGCGTATGCCGCGCCTCTCTCGCCCAATTGTTTGGTTTCCGAAAAGACGAAAAATCTGAAAGAAACCCCAATTTTTCGGTTTTATTTTATACAGCGATTTAGGGGCGGACGAGACGAAGAACGGAAGATATGACGGGGGAGACATGAAGGTTCCAATCCACTGCAGGGTGTCCGGAGGGGGGATAAGATTTGTTTTGTGGTCACGAGCCTTTGTAAAATAAAATTTTTTTTTGAAAAGAATATCGGGGGCTGTTCGCATGATATTAAGGATAAAAATATCGAAAGTATGATCTGAGATCCGCCTGTTAGAAATAATCGGCCCCGCCAGAAACAGCTTGAATATGATGAGCCACCAAATTATCGGAATATTTCGTTACGGATATTTCTTTGGCATCTCTCATATAGTAGTATTATACTATAATATGATATGAGTACTATATATTTTCATTATATATAACCTATATACATATTATATCTATATATAATAAATGACTATCATAGTATATACTATATATAAATTTATATATAGTATATTATATACTATATATATTATATATATACTACACTATAATATGGGTCGTAGTTCTAAGAGATCGAACCTTTTGGTTCTAGTGTACCGAAGCTGCACCGTATGCCACGGTTACCCCGGTAAGGGGCGCAGAAGAAGAGGGCCTCATCCTTAAGGTGTACAGGTTGAGAAATATTAGACTACAATGCGTTTATATGAATCTATTGTTACTATCTTACTAAATATTCTCACTATATTCTCTAACAATAATAACATTTCATAAGGC
>JABUQX010110870.1:0-10000 GCA_015478945.1 Trachelipus rathkii
GAAATGATGGAATTCTATTAAAGAACACACTCTTCTTTTATTCCTGTCAAAACCTTCTGCCAAATTTAAGCAATTCTTTTTCATATCGTCTATACTTCGAGAATATCAATTGACTCAACATGTTGTCGATGCAAATTTTTCTAATGCAGAATATACCTAAGTTATCACTTAAAATAAACCATAACAAAATAAATTTTAAATTTTCCGCCCCTAAATTAATAACTATTCCGTCCGTTTCTAATGAAATTAATTCATCAATTAACGGTTTAAAAATTTGATGCTACTAGAGGTGTACCGGAATTCGGTCCGCGGAATTCCGGCGGAATTGACATTTTTTTTCGTTCCGGTTTCCCGGCCGGAATTTTGAAAAATTCCGGCCGGAACCGGTTCCTTAATTAACTTTCCTTAAACACTTTTGAACATATTGCTGAATTGTGGTGAAAAAGAAAAACTGTTCATCGGTATTGGGCCAATATTTTTTAAACGTTTTTCTCAAATATATTCCCTGCTTCTGAAAATGAAAATAATTTCTTAATATATGGAGGAGACTGGAAAGGAGAGTAATGTTTGGGCTAGTACTGCTATATTTGGGAATTTAGCTTTGTTCACTTTTCCAACCAATTAAGGATTCTTCTTTCCAGTACTGCTATATATTATCACTTTCACGCTCAATTATTTGCTATATTTCTACATCCATTTTCTACTCATTCTCTTTTCATTAGAAAATAAAGTCAGTTTATAATCTTTGGTCTACTACAGTATTTAACACAATTATCTTGTTTTGAATATATGCCCTATTGATCCTTTCTCTTTTTTATTCATAAATCTAAACTCTAATTCCTTCTTCAGCTCTTCTTTATTCTCTGCTGTCATCCTCAGAGTTTGAGAGTTATGCTGGAGAGCTCAAATATGTAGAATAATTGATGATATAATTGATTTTGTCTTATAGTTTCCGTAACCATGAGAAATGGTTGCAAAACTTAGATTTTTTTCAAGTATTTGCCATTTATTAGCAGTCAAAGCTTAAATGATTGGTTGTTCTATAACAAACTTGCAGAGGTCTTTTCAAACATTCAATTCTTTCTAGATCAAATATGTGCTATTCCACCTTGTATTAACATCTTGAATAGGCATAAGTGGGCTTGCAAGATGTGGATCCAAGTCTCTTTGTATTCTTTTAAATTAATTACAGCTCAAAAACTGGAATGATTGAAATGTGTACAAATATTCCTACATTTCTTAATTAAATCACACTGTTCTTTGAGAAAATAAGGCATCTTTAATAAATTGAAGTTTATAAATAAAACAAGAAAAAACTTGTGCATCCTGCTAAATCAGTTCCAAGTTTCATGTTATATGCTCCATCTCGAAGGGTCAAATGGATTATGTTAGGAGGAATTTCCCAATTATTCATCGTAATTTCAAATCTCATAGTGATTTTAATTCCAGAATGAGAACCTGGGAATACTTGCAATGGAGTACACAGTCCATGTTTTCAAACTCGCTGGTAAGCCAGAGTGCAGTTAAAGAAATAAATGAGTCGTTTGAATTATTTAGCTCTCTATATATCTGTAGTAAATTATATCTGATCAGCCTTAGATAACTTCTCGAATACTGCTGAACTCAATTTCCTGTATGAAGTTGGTAACATTTTCCCTACAAAATATTTTCTACTAGGAATAAGATATTTTGGTTGAAGATGGACAATAAGTTCTATGAATCCTTTCTCTTCTGTGACTGTTAATGGAAGGTTACTCATTGCGATAAAATTCATTATTTTCTGTGATTTGTGGTCATTGATATACCAAATCTTTTTTGGGGAGAAACTCTCCTCAAAACTCACTTATTTCACGCTTGATCTATTGCTCCTTTTGTGGTTCCCTGTTCAGAAAATAACAAGACTCTCCTTTTCCTATTTAAAATTTTTTGGACTTCCCGTTCTCTTCTAATGTATTTTCTAACATGGCATGTTAGCAGAAAAGCTCTCAACAAAACCTAATGCAGAATTAATACCTAAGTTATCACCTAAAAATAAACAAATAACAAAATATATTTTAAAATTTTCACCCTTACAATTAATAATTATGCCGTCCGTTTCTAATGAAACTAATTCATCAGTTAACGGTTTAAAAATTTGATGATTACCATATCTTCCTCGATCAACCGAATGAAATAATAAAACCAGAAATATATGTTCCAATTTGCTCAATAATGGAGGAGGAAAACATCTGAGTGAAATGTATACTGCTCCCAATTTGTTAATACCTGCATGGGACCCTAATGGATTACCAGTTTCGAAATCATCATAGTATACAAATAGCGGGAAAACTACTTTGCCTTTAAATCTTGAATTCTTAGATCGCCATAAATGCCCGTTTAAAAAATCTTGCAGATGTTCAGATATGTTTGAATTATTCTTCATGTAATCCAGTGCACATTCATATATCCCAGGTATTTCAAAATAAATTTTGAACAGTTTATTCAAAGGTATATAATAACTACAAACTGCTTCTGGCACAATATTAACAGTTTTTAATCCGCTGCGCCTTTTACTTTGCAAACACTGTTGTAAAATATAAGAGACAGGTTTTATAAACAATGCAGAAGTTTCCAAAAACTGAAGCTGAAGGTACTGAGTGTTTAAGGAATTTGAAGGAATTGATGCCATTCTAAAGCAATTACGTATCTCATTAATACTGGACAAGGAACCATGGAACTTTAAAATACTAATGATTTCAGACTCAAGGGTTTCCAGCATATTGCAAGAAAAAGTTGATGCAGAGGCAAGAATATCAGAAACTGTTTTTCTGTTTAAGTTACTACTGTACAAATTTATAAGAAATGACTTTACGAAATGTAGCTCATTTTCTAATTTTCGAAATTCAAAATCCTTCACATATGAAAAATTGGCTGGCCCAGAAATCTCTTCAGGTCCTGACTTACAACTTTGAGAAACTTTATTATGCTCTGAACCAAGTTGCTCAAAGTTATTATTAGTACAAGGTTCGACCTCTTCACATGACATAGGACTATCATTTTCAAAATTATGATCATCACATGAGTAACTACTAGCTTTGACATATGAGATTGGAATTTTATGTACATTCATTAAATTCTTCTTAAAATTAGCTTTCGAAGAAATACACTGTTGACAAATTAATACGGTACATTTATACCCTTCCTCCCTAACATCAACATGAAAATAAGTTAAATGAAGTAAGTGTTGGTTAATACTAGAAAAGGTCTTCGTACAGTATGAACAGTTTAACATGTTTGACTGTTTAACTCAGAAATTAAAGAATATACAGAAGGAGACGTCTTATCCCACTTTGTCTCAATTTCATAGAAAACAAGTTGAAAAAAGTTCCATACATTTGAACATTCTACTGGATACTTTAAATTTAAAACGTGAAAGACCTTAAAACAACAGTCAACTGCGCAAATAACATTTGTCTGCTTATAAAAAATGTCGTCTACATTAACAAAACAATTATTAATGGACTTTTTTTAAATTTTCTCCTAAAACTATCACAAATGGCTGAAGTGTCAAATGAAAATTCGCCATTTTCTTCTTCATTTCTTCCACTGCTTCATTTATAAATGATCCACTCTGCAAAAAAAAAAAAAATGAAAATATAAATATATATACTATAGTATATATATATATATATATATATATTAAAATATATTTATATATATATATATATATATATATATATATATATACTATATATATATAGTATATATATTTATCTATATATATGATATATTATCTTTTCTTTATCTACCTCTATTTCCCAAAAAAGAATGGAGTAGGTGCGTGAACGAGCATCGGAAAAGAAAAGCAGTAGAAGAAACATGACAAAAGGTCAAAAAGAAGCCAGCCTTACCCGCCCCATCAGTACCTTTAATTCGTGAGAACTCGTCGAACTTTGCTGTGCATTAATATTCCTGTGATAATCACATTCACATTTTTACTGTATACCTAATATCATCCTCTAAGATTACCACTTGATACTTCGTGATTTGCAATTCGCTTACCGTCAAATCGAAGGCAGAAATATTTCTTCTTGCAAAATAGATTTATTTTACGCTTCGCATCTTCGCCACTTCTTATAACAGCTCGCCAAACACCTGACTGTGATGGTGTTCGAACACTGATTCCATCTTTGGCTAGACTGGAGCAAGCAGCTTATTACTGAAAAAGATTTTTAGTCACCAACTTTGCTGCTTGGTGAGTTAAATGTTTGACACGTTTCTTTTGTCGTAAGTCACTTAATAAATAATAATTTAAATAATCATTAATAAATAATCATGAGCGATTTTATAAGGATCTACTTTTTTATTTGCTACAGAATACAGCACCGTACATACAGATCTCGTGACACACACTGATACTGAAACGGGTTGGTGCGGGAAGTTTTTTTTAGAGCCACCTGCAATAATAATGTTTTAGTAATCAGGTCACAAAAAGTTCATAATTTGCGAAAAAAGGAAATAAAAACTTTTCAAATTTTTTTTAGTCATAACCCTAAAATATATAATATATTAATATATATATATTATATATATATATATATATATATATCATAATATATATATATATATTATAATATATTATTATATATATACTATTATATATATATATATATCTATCTACCATCTCCCAGATAGAGTTTTTGCTGTCATATAATATATTATATATATTATATATATATATATATATATATATATATATATGCTATATATATACTATATATTATATTATATATATATATATTGAAGGGGTAAGGTTAAGTATCAAAAGATCTTCAATAGAGGGATATTTGATGTTGAAGAGTTGAAGCGTTGTCACGATAAAGTGGCGTTTCTTCCCGGAGGCTGCTTAGGAGTCATCGGTGAGGCTAGCAGCCTCCTGCCCCAGACGCCACAGAACTCCCCCCAGTGACAATGCCGCGAGCACACTCCGCTCTCCGGACCTGGAAGAAGACGTCGGTTGTAGAGCGAGTAGCTGTCAGGTGAGAGACAGGTGTGCACACATTAAGGTCACTGAGAAGGCTTCGACCACTCTGTACTCTTACGTGCAGTTGGTCCGCACCTGCAGTGAGAAGCACAGTACAGGCGGCACAGGATGACCGAACAGAGTAGCGCCCAGTAGAAGAAACTTGATTTGATGGTTGCTTGCTGATGTTCGCTGTGCCACTCCATTGGCACATGTCACTCTGGGGTCACCAATTTGAAGGGGGTAAGTGAGTTGTCTTGAGAACCACCTTCAATAGAGGGATATTTGATGTTGAAGAGTTGAAGCGTTGTCACGATAAAGTGGCGTTTCTTCCCGGAGGCTGCTTAGGAGTCATCGGTGAGGCTAGCAGCCTCCTGCCCCAGACGCCACAATATATATATATATATATATATATATATATATATATAGTAATATATATTATATAATATATATATATATATATTTTTAAATCGTATATATTATATACATATATATAAACAGAATATATATATTTATATATATATATATATATATATATATATATATATATATATATATATATATAATATATATGTTTAATAAAAATATATATTTAAATATTATAAATATATATATTTATATAAATATCTATTTGTATTTTTATATATATATATTATATAATATTATTATATATAATTATATATATATACGTATATATTATTATTATATATATATATATATATATATTATATATATATATATATATCATATATATATTATAATTTATATATATATATATATATATATAATATATATAATATAAAATAGAATGTGGGTGATATAAAATTTTTTACAAGGTTATAATTTATATACTGGGAAATGAGATAGGCTTTGGTTATAAGAAATGATGCTTGGTAGATATCTTAAAAGGCGATTGACCTGAACTAAACAATCACAAAAAAATAAATGTAATTAATTAATAATTTTGCTTCCTCTCTCAACTTATCTCAAATATCAAAATATAAGACTAGCCTATGGAGTAACAAATTCAGTGGGAAAAATAATTTAATCAAATAATTGACTAAATGGTAAAAATGACTGAATTATAAAAATGATACATGCTTAATATTGTCCATCGTTTTAAATTTAGGATTGAAACAATAACCTAGGTTTTGAAGTCCTCCAATTGCGGAATTGCGGATTGCGGACTTAATTGCGGATGATTTAGGCAATTTCGCTAACTACAATTCGCATCTTTTTTCATTATCGCAATCGCAATTCCGCATTTTTTGGGAGGCAGTCCGAAATATAAACATGTCTAAACGTGGATATTTCATAATCAGTTTATCATACTCTAAATTCACAGACATCATCTCCGCTATTCGATTTGGCACGAATGTTTTGCATTTTTATGGGTTAAAAGCGTAATTTTTGAGAGGTTATTCTAGTTTACGGTCATATTTTGCATACCCTATTATATTTATATGTAATAATTTCATTATTTGACCACTTTCGCAAAAAATAGAGAATTTATTGTAAATTATGAAATTTGTAAAAGATCGATCGTTCCTATAATGTTAACTCGTGATAAGCACGAATATCACGAGTGCAGGAGGCGCCTCTGATATATATATATATATATATATATATATATATATATATATATATATATATATAAATATATATATATATATATATATTATTATTATATATATATATATATATAATGTTGTTGTGTGTGTGTGTGTGTGCGTGTGTTTTATGATAGGAATTTGCTTCAACGGAGATCAATAGGTTGAGTATTTGTTTACAGTGATTAAATTATTTTCGAATGACGTTGTGTTTATATATTTGTGCTGCCTTTTTTAATTGTTTTTAATTTTAATGATTTTAAAATATTCCTATTTATTTTTTGATTTTGGAGTTTTTAGCTATGTTTAGTTAGCCAAAGTTAGTTTTTATGAATGAAATGCAATTGAAAGCAATGCGTAGTTTAGCTAGTACTTAGTTTTTTTTCCTAGTCTTTCTCCTTAACTAAATTTTTAGCATTTCTTCACTGGATTTTAGCGTACATTTACCTATTTGGATAGTCGTTATTTTAAATTAATACAGATTTTCCTTTCACTTTTAGTTTGGTTATTGTATTTTTTCCCATGTTTTTTTTGTTGCAATTTTTTATTGTGTGTGGGTGCGTGAGTGTTTTAACTTTCTAGATTCTCATTTTTAAGATTTTTCTGTAATTTCAGGTTTTGAGATAGATTTTAATGTCGAACAATTGCTTATCCTCATTCTTTCTTTTGTTTTTGTCTGTCAATTTCTGTCTGTTGTTTTTTTAATTGTTATGATCTGTGGTGTGCATGTATGATGACAGATTGCACAGGCAGCGGGATTCTATTGACTCTTTCCCAATTCAGGTGACTTACACTCTACCTCAGCATCCGTGGAATACCACTTCTCTAACTCTAACCCTAATCTTTTGCTCTTGTCTGGGACCCAGATAGCTAAGGGTTCATCCTCTAAGTCGTTTATGTATCCAGCAATAATTTATTTCATAAATTCCGTCGGAAAGGTGGAGTATGTGCCTAGGTAAATATTAATACTCCTGTAACATGTCTCGAAAATCTCGAATCTCCTAACTTCGATGTTCTGTGGTTTAAAATCTTTTTCCTTCTACAACAATAATCTTGTGCTTCTGCTACTGTTTTCATAACAGAACAGATTTTCATGCTCCTTTTGATTACTTTACTAATTCTCACGAAACTTTTATATCTTCTCATCCAAATACTGAGGTCCTCTATTTAGGGGATTTCAATGTAGACAACACTGATTGCTTGGTTTCCTCTCATACTGGTTTAGGTGGGAGGAAGCCGAATCATTCAGTATTCTCAACGATCTGGAGCAACTAATTAAAGAACCTAGACACATTTCGGACCGTCCAAATCAATTCTTGAACACACTTGACCTATGTTTCACCCTAGTCCCTTCTCCTATAAATACGCACCTTCGGCTCCTATCGGTAAATACCAACCTTATATCTCTTAATTTTAATACTTTCTCTCAAACAGCTCCATCCTACCCTATTCTTTTTTTTGGCACTTTGATCGGGCAATTTGTTGGACATTGCGTGGCTTTTGCGCTAACTGTAATTGGAGTGACTGCTTTGACTTCTGCCGATAAAGTGGGAGCTGTAATCGTTGATGGGATGAGCAGGTCCATTCCTTCTTTGACTAAATCTTTTCTCCTGAAATTCAATTTTTGAAAACCTATGTTTTTGGCCTTCAGAGTGCTACAGTGCTTATCGAGTGTGGAAAAATTCTCGTTCTCCTATCACTCGTTAATTTTCATTCAGCTAGAAATCGTTCCAGGAGTACTCTTTGACGAGCAAAGCGGACTTTTATTAAACGAAAGTGCGCTAACCTTCTTGGTTCTCCTATTGACAAATCTTTCTGACCTCTTGCCAAAAACATCTCTAACAAGTTCTGTAAGTCATCCTTTCCTCCTCTTACTCGCTCTGATGGTTCTTTTGCTAAAACTCCAAATGGAAAGGACAATCTCTTTGGCCTTCTATTTTCCTCTAACTCAACCCTAAACAATTCTGGCATTCCTCTTCCTTATTCTCCTTCTCTTCTCAGGTGTCCTATTCCTTTGCCTGTGAATAAATTTCATCGGGTGCATGGGCTCCTGAAATCTTTGAACGATAGGAAAGCGGGTGACCCGGATGGAATTCCTCCCCGAATTTTGAGGGAGTGTGTCTCCATGCTGACCCCGCCCTTCGTTCAGCTATTTGCCCTCCCTTTTTCTTATGGGCCCCCCTTCCCCAATAAACTTTAGCACTTTTTTTCGCCTCAGCCCGGTTTTTTTTTTGGGAAAAAAGGGCAAGGCAAATATTTTGGAAGCACGCATCCAATCTATTTCGAAAAAAGAAAACCTCTCTGATCCTTCTAACTATCGCTTTATAGCTCTAAATTGCTTTCTATCTAAATTCTTTGAAAAACTTCTCAACTCTCAGGTTTTAGCCATCTGTATTCACATTTCTTTCTTTCCGATCGCCTGTACGGCCTTCGATACTCGAGGTCTACTGCCGACATACTTTACTATCTAACGATTATGGTTTTCCGCCCTTTGGAACTACGGGAAGACTTGCGTGGTGGCGCTTGATATGTCCAAAACATTCGACCGGGTATGACCGGGTATGCTCTCCAAGCCCCTTCCTTTTGGTGGTCTTCTTCTCTTTGCTTCCTTATGTCTAGCTTTCTTTCAAATTGCTCAATATCGGCTGTTGCTGATGTGGCGACTTCTACTTTTTCTGTCAATAGTGGTGTTCCTCAGGGATCTGTCTTATCTCTTACTTTATTCCTGCTTTTCAATAATGATCTTCTTACCTACACATATAACTCTATACACTCATATGCCGATGACTCAACAATTCATTTTTCAATTCATTTAAATTCTGCTCAATCTTTTACTTCTAGAATTGCCTTTCGTCTTAATCTTCGATTCTATCTCGCTGATCTGGATTGATTTCCGGGTGGGGTAGTCTCAACCTTGTGAAATTTAATTCTTTAAAAACCCAACTTCTACAAATCTCCCTCTCTAAGACACCTTCTACCTTTCCTATCTCTCTCGACGGTTCCCTCCTCTCTCTCTCCTGTTAAGAATATAAACATCCTTGTTCGTACCATAAACAAAAAAATATCTTGGAAACCTCACATTACAACAACAACAGTTGCTAGGGCGGCCTCAAAAAAAACTGTTTAGTTCTGTTTAGACTGTGAGACTTTTTTCCTTTTCTCAGCTACTACAGCTATACAAGGGACTCATCCATCCTTGTATGGAGTACTGCTCTCATATCTGGGGTGGGCTTCTAATTTCACCTGGCTTTTGGATAGGGTCGAGTCAAAGGCCAAAGGGCTTATAAACTGTCCTTCACTTTCTAGTTCACTTGACCCAATATCTTTGCCGCGCTATATTGGTGCTTTATCTCTTTTCTATAGATACCGTAGCGGCAAGTGGTCGAGG